>VBVR01001329.1:0-31661 GCA_011638315.1 Tetramorium parvispinum | reverse complement strand
TTCCAAAAGGTACCAAATGTAAAATATAACCAAAAATAGCTTAAGTGGTACGCATTTGGCAACTCTCCCCTATATGCGTTTATGAAAATATAATAATAATACTGTTTATAAGTATAAAGTTGTCATAATTATTAAAAAATTTTTATAAAATATTTTATAAGATATATTTCGAATGCACACACACACACACACACATACACACACAACCCGCAACAGCGTAAAAGGTCAATTCAGTGTCATGGGGCATTTCCTCTATTCTCGAAATCCCAGGCAGGAAGAGTGGGGTTTACTTACTGCTCAGAGACGCCGAGCCTAACGACTATACCTACAGTCACCCTTAATCGAGACTCAAACCCCTCGTCTTCGAAAAGTTCGGAAGCAGTAGCTCGATGCGGCTTGTACAAAATCGAGGGAGTATACAAGGAAGGAGAGAGAGAGAAAGAGAGAGAGAGAGAGAGAGAGAGAGAGAGAGAGAGAAGCTTGGGAAGGAAACGAGGTGAACAAGATAGCGAGAGGGAGAAGAAAGGAAAGGAGGAGCCTGTGAAATCCTTGAGAAAGGAAAATCCTATCCTGCGTGTATCCGCTCGTAACGAAGGGGGCTCTCGCGACTTTGGGACAGACTCTACAGCCAACTATCCTCTCCACCCCCTTTTGGCGCAGTGGCTTAGTCCTCTAAGACAGCGACTAATGACCTTCTCGAATGAACCGCACCGTTATTAATGTCAGCGGGATACGTGCGCCGAGATACAAAGTGCGTAGCGTTCGATTGCTGCAAATTACGCCGCGTGAGAGTGCAGTAAACTAATTAATAGCGACTGTTATCGATGGAACCAGTCGCCTGGAAAATTGAGAGAACCACCAATGCGCGCACATAATGACAGTGTACAAAAAGTGATTTTCGAAGTGCATTTTTTGGCGTGATCGAAAGTATGATTTATTCGCTTGCGGCGTAGTAGAACGTGCATCGGCCAATCTTAAAGATTCGATCTCCGTACGTGCCGATGTTATTATTAAAACTTTGAAATGAGTTACAGCAGAATTTTTTTTTGCATAATAAATTATCATACGAAAGGATATGATTAATTATAAGAAAAGCACGCTTTATAAAATTCTTAAACAGATATAACTCTGAGAAAATATTATTTAAATTCTCGTTGTACGTAATCGATATTAAAGATGTTAAAAATTATTTCACAGAAATTATTAATTCAGTTATTAAATAATTCATTGTTACACGTCAGACAAAGACAACAACAGATACCCTATTTAATTGATCTCGGTTGTAGATCCATAAACGTATAGTACAAATTTTGAACTATTCTGTAGTACCGGATATTAAATCAGGTTGGTTGTTTAATCCGATTGACGTACTCGCAATAGCATGTGGGTAGTAGAGGAGGCGTAAGTACAAATTGAATCAAAACGAGACAAACACCGAAGTCAATCGACAGACCGACAAACACAATGTACGGAGAAGCGAAATCAAGATCGAGAAACGAAGACGGAAGTGACAGTGCACAGAGACCGTATTCGATAAATGAATACTAGTGGTTAGATATTTCGCGATTATATCGCGATATTACGTCCGCACAGTCGTCTCATTACACTTGTCATGAACCTTTCGTTCTTTTGTCTTTTTCTATATAACTCACTCATCACTATGACGCGTCAATATACATTAATTATCTAGAGATTCGTCTAATACAATTTACTGCATAAGATAAAGTGCATTTGAAAAACAAGTAATTTGGGGACAAATGATTTTCAAAATATACGCGCATAGTCCAACGAGCGAAAAACACAATTTTCTCTTCCGCTGCGAGTACGGATGAAGGGCACGAGAACTTTATCCGAGAGGAGGCTAGTTTGCATAGATGCACCGTAGCGTAATCGATGTCACAGCTACTTGGTACTTTCAGGTTAAACGCGTATAAATTCTTCGCTCTCATAATTGGCGCGTTAAAAGCGGGAGCTTAATTAAAAGCGACGGTAACGGCTCCTCGCTTTATCACAACGACTCGCAACGATGTCTCTTCATTAATGCCACTCCAAACTCACTTCTCTACAGGTATGATAGCACAGCGTATCGTTGAGTTCCGAAGCGAACCGGAGGAAGCTAGGAAACGTACGAACACGCTAATGTTGAGAGACGGAATCTTGGCGTCTTGTCAAGGCGCGGAAAGAGAAAGAGAAAGAGAGAGGAAAATGACGAGAGAGCGAGAGAGAAAGGTAGAAGGATCGCGTAAGACGGATAGGAAAAGGAAGCTGAAGACAGAGAGACAAAGGTGGGATTATTAATGGTGGTTGCCGCGAGAACCATAAATTCCGTGTTCATGCACTCGATGCGTCCCCATGACGTTTCCAGACTCTCCTTGATTACATCCTCAGAGCTGACGTGCCGTTTACGAGGAACGATGAGATAGAACCTTGGGCGCGCGGGCGTCCAAGTACAGAGACGAGAAAAATGCGCGATGATAAGCCGCCGAAGTGGCGCGAGTTATCCGGTCCCGCGATGCGCGGGTGGTAGCGCGAGACAACGATTAACAAATAGAGGCGCGCTTAATAAATATTCATCTAGGGGCAATCTCGGTTGGCAATCGGCACTGCCTGCTGGAAGCCCGCCGGGCGCTCGCTATCGTGAAAATTTGAATAATAATCACACGCCGCATGCGCATACAGAGACAGCGCGTAGCTACACGCGCCACACACGGCCGGCGCAAAACTGTCTTGCATCAATCATACGGCCGCGTCGTCGCGAGCGACGCGTAATATCTGCCATTTCGATCCACGGCTCTCTTGCTCCCCCGGGCCGCCGAGTACGATTCTAGCCCGGCTCTTTCTGCACGGTCGCGCCATTCCCCCCCTTACGGAATAAGAGAATCTCATTCCATGTGTTCGATATTTCATGAAAACGTGCTCGGAAGGCCGACTGCTAGGTGGAAAGGAATGGGTTAGAACGGAATGGAGAACAGGGAACGGAAGACTCCGAGGAAAGAGCTGCGACGCGCTTGGCCAAGGGATAGGTATATCGATTGAACATTCGTTCAAATATTTAAAAGCTATTACCACTGATGCGCTATAGTTATACTACAGGGAAGGTCGGTCGGTCGTCGTACAGTGCCTGTCTCAAAATATCAAACACCATCAGGTTAGATCCAACCTACATTTGCGCGTTATGCCTAATAAAAAACTCGAACAGATATGAGAAGTATGGAGATACGAATTTAGATGTACATCTATATTTGAGTGATGAAGTAGAACTTCATTGAATAGAAATCGTTGAAGGAATCAATGATTCTGTTAGCTCCAAAATCCAGCGATCCTTCCCACTTAATCTTTCAATCACAAATTTAATAAATCTGAAGTTAAAAAAATATTGTCACTATTACTTTTCTTACTATTACTAATTATTAGTAAATATCCTGTGATTGCCATCGTTCCAATATAAAGATGTAAATTCTAGCACTACATGTAATATTATATACTCTACAGATTATAGAAATTCAAACCAAGAGACTCGATTACAGTCAACAAGTTCGAAAATAATATCAAATCAAATAGCGTCAATAAATTAAAAATAATTTAAGATGCTATCTGTGTCACTCACTTAGACAGAATAAATGTTTATAGAGCGAAAAGTTTCTCAAAATCATGGTCGTTCGCTAGCGCGTGTACATAGCGATTCCGGCTGCTATTACGAGAAACAGAGAGAACACGTCGCGGATGGGAGCGGGTTACGATCGAAGTTGGCGCAATTCAACTCTCATCGGCGTAAAAGAGTAGCACGTTGCTGCCGAGAGAGTAACGACCACTCCCGTGGGCGTGAATAACGGAAATTCGCCAGACGAGTTAGAGACGCCTCGAGGATGAAGAGGTGCTTGTTCGATCGCTTTATGGCGCTCACGGAACTCTTCCTATCTCCCGTTGCAAGGTCGAGGCGGAAACGTGTGAGCGGCACGCTACATAATCGTTGGATATTTAATACCGTCTCGCGGACACGTTATCTCATCATAGAATATCTATCTGATGCGATTTGATCGTATAGCATTTCTAACGCTCACTCGTCTTACGCACGTAACAATTTTTGACGCTGAATTCTTTTCCAACTTGTTTGCCTTGAATGTGTACCCACTTACTTCGTACAATTTCAAGGAATAAAAATTGAACAACTCGTTACTACTGGGTCAAAGGGTCTCGCGCACAGCCGTCTATATATCGAGTAACAGGCAGGTAACGAAAACTATATCTACGCGGATATCTTTAAGCGCGAAGCTCGTATCGATTAGAGTATGCACCTGTTCTATCTGATTTTATATTGATTACTGACAATTATGAGAAAGAGTATAATGCGAACTTTGTAAAATATATATATTTCAAGTTAAATAGCCTATTGAATTAATTTATGATATATTACATGGAAAGTCTGTAATATATAGACAAATAAAAATATATAGAGATGTAAAAAACAGATGGCAACTTGTTTTCTTTTCTTCTAAAAAATAAAATTAAAAGTTTCGGGATTTAAAGATATTATTAAAGAGAGATCCGTGCATTAACATAAATCTCACGTTAAACGTTTCTCTTAATCACACGACATCTGTCGCACTTATCTGATTAATTTAATAGGATCGTAACAAGGTCGCTTTTCATAAGAGGTTCGCTTAACGTAGATTACATCTTTAAAAACTTGGAGCTATCGCTAGCAAGCAGCCAGCTGTTTCAACCAACAATTACGAGGAGGTGTGGCGAGTAATGAGCAGTAAACTAAACAAAAAGAGAAAGAGAGGAAAACAGTTACGATAAATTCTCGATCGCGAGAGCGTAGCGTGAAATTTTCGAGCGGTGTGTTTTCCGCAACTCGGTGAATGTGCGCGGCACGGCTCACGGTGCAATTTTCACGAGGTGTTAGCTACACCGTCGTGGGTTACGGTTCAATGGTCTTACGGATAAATAGTCGCGCGTATCGACGACTATTTATATAATAGGCGGCGATTGTATCGCGAGATACCGTAATTGTACATAGACCCTACAGTTGGAATGTTGATTAGCGAGGTATGCGCGCCAGTCGAGACGACGGGCAAAATCGTAATCTTCTATGTGCCCACGATTTCGACGAGAGTGCATACGCACGGTTTCGAGATGGAAAATATTACTTTGACAACCGCCAGGTCAGTCGGTAGTCGCGCGTGCACGCATGTGAGAACGAGGAAAAAAGCGAGATCTCATTCTCAGCGCCGAGAGGCGCGAAAGATGCAGGTGACGACCGGACCACCATGCTCTGAGAGAAACAAGACTTTTTTTATTCCCTTGGCGTTTGCGGTCATTTGCTCGCGTGTATGCGTGCTCCCTGCGAAAAAGAGGTAACATATGGGCGCATAAAATACAAAATAAGTCTGCCGTGAAGACGGGCGGCCGTGTAATTGTGTTATTCATATATTGATCACCAAAGCTAAGAGACGACAGTGATGACACATGATTGTCTCGATCACGAATCACAGACGCCGCGCCGCGCCGCGTCGCTAGTGTCCATAATAACACGAAAGCGCAACACGAACGTGGTTTTGATTTATAACGATTATACGTGTGAACTTTGTGAATTTTTTATTCGCTACTGGTTATGAAATAAATCGCCTTTGAACACTTGCGAGTCACACGTGGTTGAAAATTAGAAAATTTACGAAACGTGAGATGGAATATGTAAAAAAACTTCGTCGCGATCTAGTTCAGCTGCCGCTGTTTTCTGTCGAATGAAGTTACAATGACACGCTGATAATTTGCATGATGCAATTCAGGGGATATTTTACGTTGAGAATATTTAAATTTCAAAATCGAAAAAGTTAAAATTATTGCGGCTTTCATTATTATCTTTCGCGTTGAGATAGAAAGCTATTATACGGATAATGAAATAATCAATTTTCAAAAAATTTTCATATATTCTTAAGTTATCGGATTTAAGTTATTAATATATAAAAAAGAAATTATATCTATCAAGATAAAAGGTATTTTGTATTCTTAAAGAAAAGGTAAAAATAAATCGTGTTTGACTCCTGTAAAAGAATTGCATCAGGTGCGAGTTTTATATTATGTATGTTGAAAAGCGAAATTGGAGATGGAAATTTGTCATTTGGTCTATACCGTTGAATTAGCTGCATTAAAATTTCATAAACAGTGCACATGGAAAGTGCACTCGCGCTTATTGGTACATGGGAACGTAAATGAAAGAGAGTATCATTTGGTCCACCCAAAAGTTCATAAATGAATCGGCGCGCATGAGTAATCGCGCGCTCGATGACCCTCCATGCAACTCGCAGAAACTTTTCTGCACTTCAATTTGCAATTTTCATAGCTGCTGTTCGATCGATCGGTCACGCTATCACGCAAAGAATGTATTACAGCATTTATTTCGAGACAATAATACTCGTATTAAAATAGTTTTTCTTCATATATTGCGATCCCTATTTGTAAAAAAATAAAATTTGCGTCAATGCAATTTGTATATAAAATCATGCGTAATTATCTCATTGAAAAACAAAAAATTAATCAAAGTTATATCATAGTTTCTAATACAAAATTACAATATACGATAAAATCCGAATTTAATTCTTAACTGAAAATTTTTATCCGATCCAATGTTCATTACAATTTCTTTCCGATAATGTACAACATTCAATATTTTTTCCATAATTAAACTTCAATATTAAATTTCTATAAAACCGAACTTCTCTGCATCGGAATATTTTTTAACACGTATTCCTGTAACGTTGTGTATCTTCTATTTTTACATGATCGAAATCAAGAGAGTGTACTACTACAATTGTACCTGGTACATAACAAGCGTAAAATTGTGGTAATTAAACTATCACAATAGTTTTAATGAATTAATTTCAGAAATTTGTTTGAAATTTACACAGAAAAACAAGAAATATGTTCAGACACCGTTATACTTGATATATCAAACTTTAATTTATAAGATAAATTAAATATAGATAGCTAATAAATTAAATTTCCACAATTAGTTATAGCTTAAATCAACCATTACTTTTAATCTAATAAAAAAAGAAATTTCAATGTTTGTAATGATACTCTGTGATAGCATCATTATTATTCGCGTCATTATCAAGCAAAACGTTTGTCCTATCATAATTTCCGTTGTCAATTGTGTATGGTTCGTTTATAGAGCAGTATTTTTGCGAAATCATGCGTTTCGCGAGAGGAATAAATTAAAGTCTGTGAACTAATTTAAATGGACATCGACGATGTGTAAAAATAAAAACCGCCGTGCATACTCGTAAATTCGCGATGCATTCCAATTGTGCGAGCTTCAGTTACACAGCGATTTGCAGTCACTATGAAAAATTTTAGTATAAAATTATTTTGCAAAATATTTCAACAAAACACTTGTCACGGCGTTGTACCAACACCACTTGTCGGAAAAAAAATTGTAATTGTATTATGATATTAAAGAGATAATTTTTTTACACATCGCGTATGTATGCATTGTCATTGTTTCCTCTATTCAAACGTTGCACAATGAATTCGTAATAAGTGTACAGAATGTATCCGAATTTTTGAAACTTCCAAACACAACGTGTGTATCATGTTAATACTAAACAAAGTGATCTTGTTTACATGATAACAATTTTTATATACGTTTTATTATAAAATATTGCGTTTAGATTATCCTCGAGTAAATTCTGTTATACTATTGATTATTTTTGTTCATATAAATTATATATAAAATATATATCAAAATTATTACATATTATTTATGTATCTTTTCAATAAATAATTTTCTTATAATATACTTTTCATAATATTTTGTTTTAGCAATATGTCTAAGCATTATACAATATGTATATGGATAAGCAATAAACCTAGGAAATAAAAATCGGGCTAAGAAAGACGATAGAGATTATAAATATCAATTTATAACGTCACAAATGTAATGCCAAACTTACTTTTGCCCGATAAAAACCAACGCCCTTTCAAATATCAAGCGTCTTTTCATCGTCTCGCCGTGCGGTTAATTAACAAACGTGAATGTACGTGGAAAGCATTACCGCGCGTGTTCTCCGACTCATTAGCAACAAAGCGGAGGTTTAAACTTGTTTCCAGAATGATAAAGCTTCGCGGCTTTATAACTTTGATAACGAGTGTATGACTAATCATTCTCAAAATTGTTTCACGACGCGTTCACTTTTATTCCCGATATCCAATTAATCGCGTCCGTATTCTGCGCTGTCAAATAATGAAGTACGCAAAAGATTGAAAAATCTCCATAAAGTACGAAAGCAAAATATACAAAGTATATTTTATACCCAAACATCATATAAATTATTCATGGAGTTTCGTATCGATTAAAATATTATTTATATTTATTACACAGAAAAAACATTAATTTCAAATCAACAATATTCTTCTCATATGTAAGCAAAAATATAACATCTTTTAACATTTTGATAATCTCTCTAAACAGAAACAACATTTCTTTATGTGAGCAAGTTATTGTCTGTTTAAGATTATCAAAATCTTTAAAGAAGATTTAATATTTTTGCTTATATATGAGAATAATAACGTTGATTTGAAATTAACGTTTCTTCTGTGCAGCTTCGTGCCAGCAGATTAATTGAAACAATAACACAAAGGGGCGCTTTCTAAACATTGCGCAAAAGTAATTTGCCGCGACACGACGTTCTCTCCATTGAAATCCGTGCAAAGGTTATCTGCTAAACGAAGAGATTCTCAACCGTTCTGTACAATCCGGCATAACCGGCTGTACACGCGCGCCGCACGACCGGCAACGTGCGCACGCAATGGAGAAGAGTGCGCGCAGTTAAAATCGATGCGATACAATCCGCGTTCATACAGTCCCCCCGACACAGGAAGGAGGAAGAAGTATTATACTTCCGTGAAGGTGATCACGTATTTACGCAAAGGGGCAGTTCTCGGAAACGTTCGTGCGCCGCGAAGGGTTGCGAGTGCTCTTCCCCTTACGTTGTCCGATCGGAACGAACGGGTCGTTTATCGTATCACCCTCTGTCTCCCGATGTCGCTCCCCCTCTGCGAGATTCAGTCTGGATTTAGCGATATTCGCGATCGCATTCCCCTCCCCTTTCTTCGCTAAACTCTCCCGTTTTTAGGGGAACAGAAATACTCTTTTAAGTCGTTCTGTACACACGTGTAAGCTTTATATCTACGGCCTTATTTAAGGGAAAGTTTTCTGGGAGGGCAACAATACTCATAGTTGCAAAAAAATTAACAGTTTTTCATATTTTTAAAAATAAGAAATCGTTTTTTTTTTTTTTTTTTCATTATTTGACTCTGATCAAATATAGGAAATTTTATGGTGTAAAGAGATAAAAATATCATTTTCTGGAATCAATTTTATTCGTACAGTATCATTAAAATAATGTAAACAGTTAAAATTTAAAATGTGTATTTTATATTGTGAATATTGAATTTTTTATACAATGTCCATTATCTTCTTTTCTGGATATGGAATTTTTATCACGATTTGTTTCTGTAACATAATATCCGACTATAGAAATGTAAACCTTCGTTATATTTTAACCATTTTCTGTATTTTTTTAATGAAATGTATTATAACTTGTATTATAACTTGAAAAAGTCATTGACAGAAGATATTTCTATTAGATATTTCACAGATTTATTTCTGTAAAAAATAATGAAGCATACATTTGCGAGAAGCATTTGTCTCCTTCATATCTCTTATGTCCATTTCTATCAGTGTAGATTAACTTTAATCTCGGTTTAACTTACCTTATATCTTTTTCCAATTCTTGGAAACTGAAAAAGATAAAAGGTAAGTTAAATTGAGATTAAAGTTAATCTCCATCGGTAGAAACAGGCATTATAGTCGCGACTTTCAGAATTACACGATTTTACACGACGATCCGACGAATTAGAGTCTAATTCAAAGCCGGACGTTTAAATTGACCGGATATTGCTCCACTGCTTTAGTTTCGAGTACGAAAATGCAACATAAAGTTTATCGGCTGGCATATCAGGAACGAGATGACTAGCTTATCGGACATCCGTTCTCCGCGCTCGTCGATATCTTTGACGGCGACAACAGTTGCACAATCGCAATGGAACGCGCGGGAGAGACGCGGCAGGGAAAGGGCCGTAATTTCCCTCCGTCGAGTCAATTCGCTATTCCATTCAACACCCTCCTTCTCCCTTTCGCCTCTCGCCCCTCTCTCTCTCTCTCTCTGTCTTTCTTTCTCGCTCGCTCGCTATCTGTCCGCTGCAGGGCCGATGCAACGGTACTCGCCGCTCGCGCCGCATGCGATACGATGCACCGGCGAGCGATGATAACGCACTGTCGCGTCGTCGGTCGCCGCTGCTGTTTACAACCTTGAAAGAATCTCGGCACGCATCGATCCGCAAAGCGAAACAATAAATTTCAATGACGGCAACCGCCGTCCCGGGTCTCGGCTCTCGAATTGAGCTTAATCGAATTCGTTGAATTGAATTTGAGCTGAATTCAGCGTGCGCGATGTAGAATTTACGTTAAGCTTGAATTTCATTTTAATTTATGATTATATATCTGGATATCGGTAATTCGACGCTCCAACGCACGCGCACGCTTATTAAACGCGAGATTTGGATTTGATCTCGACGAGAGTTCGATTTTAATTCGTACTCAATTTGATGATTCTCCAATGACTTTAATTCGCTAAACGAGTATCCTTTTTATGTTTCATACTATGGAATATTCAATTTTTTTATTTCATGTCTTTAACATTTTTAGCTTTACGCTGCCTGAAATACTTCCTACATAGCGATCGCAGTGTTCTCCGTCGTCGATCGAAGGGGAGGGTGACGATTTTTTCCGCTTCGCGACCACGAAGGGGTGAACATCCTCCCTCGCCCTCTTCGAGGCTGTTCGCCTCCCTCGGTGTCGCTGGGCGTTAAAGCCGATGTGGCGTTCTGAGTATTGACCCGTTTATTTGCTGCCTTTCGACGCTCCGCTCCCGGGACGTCATCTTCGCAGCCCCGAACTCGGTCATTTCTTCCAGATATCGTTTCTCTCGCGCATTCCCATCGAACTGAATCGTGCGCCTCTTTGTCTCCGTGGCGGCAGCGGTGAATGCAAATACACAAATTTCAAATAACAGTTTATCATCGCACTTCAGAGTCAAAATGTCTGGTGAAATTGAATCTATAAACGCTGAACTTAAAACCTCTCTTGGACGCGCGTTGGAAACGATGGAGATAAAGTTTTAGTTGGATTTAAAGTGATTTGGAAAACGCCGCTCTCAGGGCTCGTCGCTTTAAAAATGAGCGGCTACGCGCTGCGAAAATATCACGTATAAACGCGAAATGAGAGAGAAATGACCGCGTTCCTCGCGGTTGAAAGTGCAGCGAGAGAACGCGTACTTGCACATCTGCGTGGAATTCATCTGTGCGATGCGCGAAAATCGATGGGGACCCCGCCGGTTATCTCCCTCCATTGCTCCCAGCCATCCCGACCGGGTACTCTCACTTCTCCCTCCCGTGTGCGCGCAAGTTGGGCTAGGTTGTGTGTCCTCTCGCTGACGTTACGGCGCGATGCTGCGTCGCGTCCGTGCCACTGATGAACGTCTACGCGATGATAATTGTTGTCTTAATGGCGATGATTAGGAGACTTCCAGGAAGAACAGTTTTAGTTCAATTTAGATGATTATTGCGCCTTCAATTAACGCCTCGCTGGTTATTTTTGCACAGTTACTATACTTAATTTCCAGGGAAGTTAATTTATATTTGTTTATGTATGATTATGACGAAAACGTTAAAATATGAACTCTCTGACGGCTCATGTCCATTTCTATCAATGCAGATTAACTTTAATCTCAGTTTAACCCTTTAGCTCCCACAATAGCAAATTTGCTACATTCACTTTAAATAGAAAAAGTATTGTTAAATAATTTTTTACCTTAAATGCCCAATGGAGCAATAATGCTACATTCAAAAAAATCATTTTTAGTCCTCAAATAAAAAAAAGTTTCAAACAAAAAAGTCATTTATCATTTTCTATAACATATTAAAAAGGTAGAATTTTTTTCTAACGTTTAAGAGGTCTGGAAATTAAAGGGATTAACCTTACCTTTCATCGTTTTCTAGGAATTAAAAATTTCTAAGGATTTCTAAGGATTAAGAATTGTCTTATTTTATAGTGTAATTTTTATATAATTTTTCAATACTTTCACCCATTCATATTTTTCTTACAATTACATATGAAAGACTTGATTTATTTTTATATCAATTTTATCAATATTTTTACCCCTCTTACATCTTATATTCTTAGGATTAAAAAAAAGATAGAAGTAAGTTAAACCAAGATCAAAGATAATCTGCATTGGTAGAAAAAATAGACATTAGTGCACGAAAAGAAAGAATATTCTTATTTTGACAATATCTTTAGTTTCAAAATGGAAGTCTCAAAATGAGATTATATTGCGTCAAACAAAGAAAATTTATTTGGATGAAGATGTATTTTAAGATTTTATATAGTTTAATCAAGAAAGTAATATTCTTCTTATTTGAGAATAATTTTCTTGAATGGAGAAGGAAAAATGTTGGACAGAAAATAACATATTTAAATCGAAGATTCTAATTTTCTTAGAATAAAATTCAATAATTTCTATTCTTGAGATAACAATTGTAGTATTGAAATACGACTATGATACTGTTGAAATTTAAGATTTTTAAATTCTTCTAAGAAGATTATAAATTGTTACGTATGTATGAAACAATGAGAACGTGTTCATATAAGCGTTGATGTGACACTTGCTTTTTTCTGTGTAACAAAACTACGTTTTAAAGAAAACGTAAATATGCCTTAATAGCACGAGACCTTGGATAGGTCCCGCAGAACAGGCCGAATACGAGAATCCCGTCCTGCGAGCGAAGAAGAGAGCGACCGATAAAAAATTAGGAGGCCACCTACATCTTCGAGTCTTTGTTATACGTGGGCGCCTTTTACAGGCGAAGTTTTGTGCGTGCTCTCGCCCTCGGCGGGGCCCGCAGAATATTTTATTCCACGGTGGCGCAGGACGCGGTGGGGAGAAAGGGGATAGCCCTCAAGAAAGACGCCAAACAGTCGCGAGAAGGACGACGATAAAGACCGGGTCCCGATCCGTCGTTTAGAATTAAATCGAAACTTCATCCCCTTCGCCCATCCTCCCTTCTCCGCCGCGAGACAAAAGATCACGGCGAACGAGATTTGCGTGTACTTGGAGGAAATTTGAAAATCCTCTGCAAGGATAAAGAAAATATGTTTAAGAATCACAGGGCGTAAGGGGGATCAAAGTATTGACGAAAATTGATATAAAAATAAATCAAGTCTTTCATATGTGATTCTAAGAAAAGTGTCAATGGGTGAAGGTATTGAAAAATTATATAAAAATTACAACACAAAATGAGACGAGTGTTTTATCGAATCAAATCAGAGATTTAAAATACACAACATTTTAGAGTGTACCCTCTTCTCTCGTCCGCTTCGTTCAAAGCAATGTCGAAACTTTAATATTTAACTGGTTATCTTTTAAAGGGAAATATAATAAAAGTTAAAGTAGAGGATTAGAGGTTGGGTGGATGTAAGGAATAAATTGAGAAAAGACGTGAAAATTGCGAGGTAAGATCAATATTACATCGAGGAAGATTCGAAGATTCCAGGAAACTTTAGGCTACCACTTTGCCTTCGTGCTCAGGTGGAGGGGCACTGAAATTTCTATGTTTACCGTCCGACGAGGTATAGGAGTAGAAATTAAGATAGGAATTTGCGTGGGTGAAATTAGATAGGCATGAGAAATAAATTGAGAAGCGACACGAAAATTACGATGCGAAGCGAGATAAATTTTATACCAAAGGAGAGGATTCAAAAGATTTCAAAGAACGGACTATCTCCTCCGTTCACCCCAGGTGCAGCTCCGGGGCATTTTTGAAAGGTACAAAGGGAATCTGATCGACCATGTGAATCCGCCTTCGAACCGAGATCGGTTAGAGGGATTCCGATCAGACGAGAGAAAGCCGGGAGATGGGAAGAGGAGGAGGAGAAGGAGGAGGAAGAGGAGGACGCGCGGGAGGAAGAGAACGAAAAAGGTGGAAGCCAACAAAAACTTAACTAGTGGTCCACTTTGTGAAGGGAACCATTCGAAAAGTGATCGCGACGAGAAACGGCTGTTTCGCTGCCGGAAGGGCGCCGTGAAAAACGTATTGTGAGGAGGAAAAGAGACCAAAATGGGAAATGCGTGTCGAGGGTTCGCCGATAAATTTCCTGACGGAAAAATTAAATGCGCCGATCGCGCACCTGCTTGCCATCACGTTTCGCTTCCACTTCGCTGAAAAGTATACAATCCGACAGATCGCCGGTCCTTAAAAGCCTCTTGAAAATGTTTACGTAGGATTGGAATAAAAAAATAGATACTTTTTATATCGAGGATAAAAATAATATTATATAAAATAAGATTGAACTTTCGATACTTCTAAACGCGCAGATGTATAAAGAAGATAGAAAAAAATTCAAATAAATATGTAAGAATAGAAATCTATTAAAAATAGAAATCAAATAAACTAAGATATTTCAACAAAGATATCAGTGCGAACTATAGAAACAAGATAAAAGTAAATAAAAAAAAATAGAAGACAAGATCAACAGTTTTCGATATTTGTCCAAAGGGAAGTTTGACGGGCTTTGATATACATCAGACATACCGGCGTGTTAAAAATCACTAAAACGGAAAGATAAAAAGTAATGAACCGACGTGAAAATTGCAGTATCGAAGTTTCGATACTTCCTTTCTCGTGCGGCGGCGCGGCGGTGGCGGCGGGCCCTGAAGGTCCACGTATACAGGTTTCGTAAGCGCGCAAACGCAGAGGTGTATCCTCCAGCTGGTAAACAGCTGCCCACATCCTGTCTCGGGCGCTTCCTGCGTCCCGCTCTCACCTTCGCCTTTCTTCCTCCTCTTCTCTCCTGTCCTCTTCCTTCCACCCCTCCTGGGTTCCTGCCCTCTCGCCGTCGCCGCCACTGCCGCTGTTGCTGCCGGCCGACCGCGAGATGCCATACGGGCCCGGAGAGAGTGGGACCAAGATGGTGGACAGGTGCATCCTCGACTCGCTGCGCTCCGGACGCGCTCGCGGCACGCGCCCTCCTTCTTCTCTCCCTCCCGCATCGTGCCTAAACGCTGTGAGATATTTTATTGCCGTGTATAAAAGTACAAAAAGCTCCCGCATATATTAGAATGATAAATTCGCGGTTGCCCGATAAGCAAATGATCGCGATGCATAGAGTTCTTACGCGAGAGACGTTGCTCTCTTGTGTTAACAATGGTCACGTTCAGAAAAAAGCAGCTTAAGAAGAGTAACGCTTAGTGATTTTTCAATATGATTGGTTCTTACTTTTCGTTCCTTGCTGGATTCAAGTGTGAGAATTATTGGCAGTGGTCGAGTTGGACATATACTGCGAGAAAAACATAGTTACTTTTGGACCCAATCATAATTTTATAATATTTTTAATACGAAATATGATTAATTCAACCATATGCATCATTATGTTTACCATAATTATCATTAGAAATATTATTGTTTTAGAAATATTAGAAATAAATTGTGGTTGGGCCCAAAAGTGACTATATTTTTCTTTCAGTGTACGTTGTGCTTCAATGCAGCTTCCTTTTAGTTCGCTTTAAAACATGGCGACCGCTGAGTAAATCAATGAAAAAGGAAATAGAAAATACAAATCATTTTAGGACATTTGCATTTTGCTAAATGTAGCCAAATATCATTTAACAGAAAATTAAACTGATTTACGATAATTGATCATTTACAATAAACGCAGCCAATGTACGTATTAAAGAATCACTAAACGGTTTTCTCTGCTGAATGCAGCTAATATTTTCAGGTCTCGAGAAGACAAGATACACGCGATGAAGAAAAGCTTTATTAAGTTTCAGTTATTTGCCTTTCTCGCGAGAGCCATTTATCTCGTTTTTCACTCGCGCGCCTTTACGCTCGTATGAAAGAAAAAAAGGTTTTTTCCGCACACGTGCGCGGAGACGGCCGTATTAAATTATTCGAGACAACAAAAATTTACATCGTTCCATTAGAAGCGCCGTGCAACAGGGGTATCCAAGGTTGTCGTATTATACGGTTTATCTTTTGATCGATGTATCCGCGATGTATAGGCGCGACACGTCGCGTCGGTTCGTTCGACAAGTGGCCCGTCCAGCGGTTTACGGCCTTTATCATGCCTACAGATGACCACGGCGATAGAGTCGCGGCGCGATGATCCTTACCACGGCAATCGGAATACGTTTACGTATTCCGTTGTATCGCAAAAGGTGTGTGCGCATCACCTGCCAACGGATGATCGCGGTAAACACTCGAATCGGCCGAACAAAGTCCGGATAGGAAACGCAACAAAGAACATCGCGTTTCGCTCTTCGATCGCTCTTCTGTAATTCGAAATTCAACAAATCTAAGGCCGGTATTCATAGTCGGTTCTTATTTCAAGACCGTTCTTCAGTAATGTCTTAAGATGCTAATACGGCTCCGTGATTGGTTTAGAACCACATAAGATTGTACTTGAGATGATCTTAAATATAAGTACTGACTATGAATACCTAAGCCTGGAGCTACAATAGATGTAGTAAGCTTTAAGCTGTAAGAAATTGATCAATGACAATCAATTATTCTCTTCATCTTCGTCTGAGATTGGTCAATCTTTTTTTAAAGCTTACTACACACAGAAAAAAAAGGAAGTGTCACATAAACGCTTATATACTCATATGAACACGTTCATTTTTTCATATATACGCAACAATTTATAATCTTGGAAGAATTTGAAAATCTTAAATTTCAACAATATCATAGTCGTATTTCAATACTATAATTGTTATCTCAAGAATAGAAATTATTGAATTTTATTCCAAGAAAATTGTAATCTTTGATTAAAACATGTTATTTTCTTTCCAACATTTTTTTTCTTCTCTATTCAAGAAAATTATTCTCAAATAAGAAGAATATTACTTTCTTGATTAAACTGTATAAAATCTTGAAATACATTCTTCAGTCAAGTAATTTTTTTTTGTTTGACGCAATATCATCTCATTTTAAGATTTCCATTTTGAAACTAAAGATATTGTCAAAATAAGAATACTCCTTTTTTTCTGTGCACCTATGTAGATCTGGGCTAAAAGTAATTGTCGGCACCGTAATGCGCGCACGCGCGCAGAGTCTTGCGCAAATACGGCGTCCGATGATGCGCAGCGATACTAAAATTCGATTATGGAAATTACACCGTAATTGCATTACGCCCGGGCTTGTTTATACGCTTCGTTTCGAACGGAGCGAGAACAAATTAAAGTCGACGGAGGATGTGTGAGCGATAAACGCCGCGAAATTGAACAGGTGTGCGTGCACGTGTGAGCGTGTATGTGTGTGTATATGTGTGTATATGTGTATCGGACAGCAAACCGCGTTAATTGCGACGTTCCCGATGCTCGAGAGCGCGAGTCGCTTTCATTCCCGTGCGCGACTTTGCGAGAACGATTTCGCGCATCGATGTACCCACATGTCCCATTAATGGACGTCACGCACGCACGCATGTATACGCACGCAAACGACATGTATTGATCACCTGTTTACAGCCCGACCCGGGCCCTTTCCTTCCTTCAAGCGAAAGACGCCGTGCCACCAGTTGCACAGGAAGCGTGCACGTGCAAGAGGCGCATCCGCGCCGCGGAGAACCGACTGCGACCGCGAAACGTAACGGTTCTCATTTCTTCCTTTTTTTTTCCATGAAGCACAATGATGTGCGCGATGTGAGGTGCCCCGGGTCGGGGACTCTCGCTGTTGTTATTGTCGCAAATGAAGTCTGACATTATTGCCCGCTGCTTAACGGAATATTCAATTTTCCGATCGATACGCTGTAGCGACATAAATAAGTGGACACCACATTGGAGTATATTTTTTTGTTTTCTCGGATAATAAGTGGATGATGGAGAAGATACATTATTAACCTTCCAGTCGTCGCGCAGAGTCTTCGCAAGTCTGACATTTAGTAAGACATTTTTTTCCTAATGAAGTATAAACTTTGCCGTTTAAATTTTGATAGTCCGAATAAATATTGTCTCCAGGGGATATACATACATTGATTTTTTTATACTTGAATATCTCGAGACGCGTCAAACTCGTGTTATAAAAAATAGCTCGACGATTGAAGAGTTAATATTTGGAGCAGTTCCGTTTTTTTTTTTTTTACTTAAAATGTTTCAACTTGATATTATTTGAGGAAGGATACTTAATTTGTTTATGTTATCCTGGTAATGGAGATAATGTTGCGGTAATCGAACGCTGGCTTAATTAGCGTTTAGATAATCAAAATTGTGTAATACCGACAAGATGTAAGATAATTGCAATAGTTATGAAATGATAACGCTAGGAGTAACAACGCGCTACGATAATGCAGGAATTATATGCGCTAATAATAACAACACAAACATTGTAACTGCGTCAATAACCACGGTCGCCGAGGGTTAATGGCGGCCGTTGCGTTTCGAGCTAATTAACGGAGGTGAAGGGCCGCCGGCTGCTATCTCAAAGTCCGGCTATCGCGATGCTATCGAGCGTTTAGCGATACGCAATATTATCATCTTCGTCGATCTCTCTCTCTCTCTCTCTCTCTCTCTCTCTCTCGACTGTGTATAATGTATGCATACCTACATAATGCAATACAAATACGGGCACGCAATTTTCCGCCTTGACGCTCCTCGGCTGCCTTTGAAATCGTCTGTTTATCAGGCGGTCGCGATTTTATCACCGTATCGCAGGCCCCCGCATACGAAATGTCGCTCTTCGAAAGTCTAGATCTCGCGGGACGCTTTTGCCGACGTTAAACGTCCTCCGATCCTCAGAATGTCATATTAAAGTGAAATTGTAGAAAAAGGATTTGGAGGGAATTCGTATAATATCGTTGTGCATTTTTAAAGTCGGATATTATGCGTTATAAATTCCTCACATTTAAAATGTACCACCAATGATTAGCGAAAGAGAAATGGATCTTGAACATAAAGTAAAAAAGTGTTTTTTTACTCGTATATTTGTTTCTATCAATGTAGATTAACTTTAATCTCAACTTAACTTACTTTATATCTTTTTCTACTGTTAAGAATTGGGGAAAAAAAAAGATAAAAAGTAAGTTAAGTTGAGATTAAAGTTAATCTACATTGGTAGAAATTGACGTTAACTCCTTTAATTATGAAGCTTTCTTATTTCAAAATGAGATTATGAAAAGATCGTCTCTAAATTTGATGAAACAATAAAAAGTATTTCATAAGTAATGCGTCTTTCTAAGGTAATTTTGAATGACACCATTCTACTCTGATCTCTTTCAATCAATTACGTTTATTTCATTATTAATTACGATTGTCCATCATTTGTCAATTAAAATTTAATTGGTTTTGAGATCACAAATGCTTCAACCGCAACATGGAAAATGACATTATTTATAGGATGACCCAATATTTTGTTTCCCGTCAGAGGTCGATAGAAAATCGTTGATACGGCAACGATTCAATAATAGCACTGTTGCGAGACAAGTTCGCTTGCATTAAATTCTTTACAAGTAAATTTGAATCTGTTGACTTGGTTTCAAACTTTCTATGATTATTTAAAAATGTAAAAGCAATGTTTTCGAGTAAATTCCAAGCCTGGAAATGCACAGAGATGATTATGATTAAAAAGATATTGATAAACGTAAAGTTTGTCACGTCAAAGTTGCGACTTGTGTATAGACCATTAAGAATATGTAATTTATCAACTTTATTGACATTAAATTAGTATATACAGCGATCTGAAAGACTTTTAAGTTTCAATTAAAAAATATTTCATAGATCCTTAATGATCTGTATAAAGTCGCAACAGACTTTATGTTAATTATCAATATCTTTTTAGTCATAATCGACACAAATTCTTTTTAAGAGTGGAAAGTCCTAACAATATAAATATACTTAATTTTAATCGCAATACAAACTTGTTCAATATGTCATATATCGTAGTTATGATATGCTAAAATACATTAAAATCGCTTTTTTTTGCAAATTTAACTGCAAATTTTTAAAAATTGTAACACGATGAAGCAATTTATTGAAAGGAATTGTATCCATCGTTCTGAAAACAATTTTTGAATAGGTAAAAAACGCTACAAACTGATATATTACATTCGTTAAATAATATAATTAATAATTTATCTTTTTATCTTTTTATCTTTTTACTTTTCATTATTCAACATTTTTTATCATTATTGGGTGATTGAGATAATGCGGGCTTATTCGATCGGTTTAAGGGGAGATTAACGAGATTACGAGAGTATAGCCAAAGAGCTCGTATATCCACCGACGGACACCTTGTCCGACAAGATTTAGCCGTGCCGTTTACACCACGTGATACACACACCTGCACGATTGGCGCGTGCTACGCGAAGATGCATCTGTCGCTGCAGTCGGGTGCACGTGTACCGCGGTTATTTTATTTTTAGGCGTATAAACAATAATATTGGCCCAATTATATTTTATTTCTTCAATCTTCGAGATTACTTGCATTTCTCGCACTGACGGAAATAATTAAATTTGATTTTCAAGTTATTTAATATCAAAAGGGGGCCGACATTTTTAATAGAATTCTATAAAGCTTTTACGTACGAATTATATTTGATTTAGAGAGCTATCGATTTCTTGTCGATATTAACTAAGAGTTTTGCTCCGCAACGAAAACTCGGCATTTAATTTCCAATACATCCAATGTTAGAAATCGAAGAGGAAAAATCGATATCCACGTTGCAGATATAGATAATCACACAGATATCAGATATCAGAGATTTTTTGCTTTCTTTTTTAGAAATTGAGGAAGAAAAATCGATATCCATCGACATTAATAGCTAATCATACATAGAAATATCGGGTATCAGAGATTTCATGCTTTTTACATCTCGCAATCTTTGATCTTCGAGAAAAGTCGTTTCAACAGTCGCCGACGTCTATACACGTACTACGTTAATATTTATTAATAGACCTTCGGCTGTCGCGCCGCGTCGAAGATAATTCCCAACCGCGAATTCGTAGCCTCGTCTAAGTAGGCTAAGTACATACGCGAACTTTTGCTTATCTGTCCGCGCGCGTTATCTCGGAGCCAGCGCTTCCACCTTCTTTTTTCGGCGTTTCCAGATTTACTTTAAGAAGGCCGGAGACAGCGCCGCCGATTTCGGGTCGTGAACTGTATTACGTTCATTCGTTCCCCGTCGAGCGAGAATTAGTTCGCGTAATAGTCCGTTATGCAACTGCGCGCGCGGCGCGGCTTTACCATCCATCCATTGTCCATCACGCCGCGCAGCGTGGCTCGACGCTCGACTCGAGTCGAAGTCGAAGCCGGCGGTTCCTTCGACGTGATAGTGGGAGATACCGTTGCACACGCTGCACCGCGTGGCGAGGCGGAGAGAAGGAGAGAGACCGTCGACAATCTCTCGAACCGCGGCGGCACGACAATGCGCTTATTGCGAGAGCCCCGTCGAACCAACCGCTCGTCGTTCTCTCTGTCGCAATTTACGACGCGCGCGAGTCTTAGAGCCACCGCTGCTCTAGTTCGACCCTGCGATTATTTCGAGTCAAAGCCAAATTTGGTACATACGCGTCGCGTATTTAACCCGGCGTTGCTAAGGCGTTGAAAATATCGTAGTACGATGCCTGATTGTGAGATGGAACATTTGTGAAATTCTAATTTAAGAGCTCGAAAGCTACAGTAATATAAAATTTTCAGAATATCCTGAAGTTAAATTGTTAAATATTAAAATTAAAGGATCAAATTTTAATCAATTTCTTGAATTAATTGTAAGTAAAAATACATAATATATTATTTTTAACTACTATGTGTGTCAAAAGTATTATTTTAACATAAAACGTTAATATTTCAACTCCATTGTTTCAATTTAATTAACTCTAATTATTAATATATTGAAAAAGAACAGTGGCGACATAAGGAATATTTAAAAACTATTCAAATTGAGTTTAATTTGACATTACGAGTTGAACAGTGTATTCGATCTTTGGGCTCAAGTACCTAAAAATTAAAGAAATAAAATCGGTACGATTAGAAACCATTTTCAAGCTTTCTCATTGCCATACTGATCGAAAAATATAGTCACTTTTGGCCTCAACTATAATTTTATAATACTTCTAACGATAATTATGGTTAACATAATGATGTATACAATTAAGTTAATCATATCTCGTGTCAGAATATTACAAAATTATGATTGAGGCCAAAAGTAACTATATTTTCCTCTCAGTGTACACGGAGAGAATTTTTCGTTATATTTTACCGTAAAATTCGCTACAAATTTTAACATATTTTGTGATAAGAGTGGGATAACTAAAAAACTACATAAAAATAAAAAAAACTGCTAAATATTACCAAAAATTATAGGAATTTGTGAAATATACAACAGAAATTTTATAAACTACATAATAAAAATTACCAAGCAGATTGTAATATTAATCAAACAGATTTTATATTTTATTGTGGTAGATATGAATAAATCGGAGAGAATTTATAAAAATCTTCCAAATTTTAGTTACCGCACTATTACCATGATTTTCAGGCTAAATTTTAAGAGAAAATTCTCTCCGTGTAGTAATTGACACTGAGCAGTTGTAGAACACCATGATATATCACATTGCGGGTGACAAATAACAAACAATATAAGATATATATTACGATTGCTACGGAGGCTCGACAAAGAGAACGCTCTTTGTTTAATCGAAAACTACCGGCTGCACGCCGATGATTCATTGCAAAACGGCGACGGCGGCTGCCGAGCGGCGGTAAGACGGCGGAGCGAGCCTCTCGTTGCTCCCGAAGGTCGATTGTCGCAACCGTCCTGTCGGTTGCAGTTCGAAAATATTCGCATCGCGGTGGTGAGAGAGAGGGACGATAGACGGAAACGACACGTTAGCCGAACGTCCGATCGCGCGCAGCTGGATCCTCCGAATCGCCGTCGCAGGTGCAGGGCGCACGTTCGCGCCGGGGTAACCGTGTACATACGCTCGCACGTGCTCGCTTTTACGGTGACACTCGGAGGCGCGTTGCCTCGAGAACTCGCGCTGCGATACGGGCGATACGCTGTTTGCGTATGCAAACTGCCGTTTTGCAGAACTTCGTGATTTATAATATTCTCAAAATATCTCGAGACGATTTTCTTGAAGAAAAAGAGAAAGATAGATGGAAGAAAGAAAGACAAATATTGTACCAAGTACACAATATCCTTGGCATACTGTTTGATCTTTTATTGCGCAGCGTTTCAGTTTTATGTATCTTATCTTTAAAGATAAAAAGGGATTTCTAAATTCTAGAAGACGTATACTGCTGCGATGGAATTTACTTTTATCTAATGGATTCCGTCTTTTTCACAAGCACTGGTTTTTACGCAACGTTATTACAATTTTCTACATTTTTTTTTCCTTCGAATAATCGTCATTTTTATTGTTTGTTTGTGATTGTTTTAACGAACGTCCGTTCTTTTTGTCAAACGAAGATCCATCTTGAGGTTCAGTTCTCATTTATAAGTCTTAATGAATGCATCTTTGACTCAGCACTGCAATCTTGCTTACCTATCCTCTAACTATTCATTCATCAAGAAGTTAGCTTCCTTATCTTTCCAATACATAAATAAAATATTATATTTCGCAGACAACAACGCGCATCTAAAAATAACATATGAAAAAAACCTCGGTCTCTTCTTATTGGCGCAATTCTGTAAAAGGAAGCGTTCTTCAATTCATTTCTTACTAACATAACTCTACAAGAATATTTAATTGAAATGATACCTCGATAATGGGGCTTTAATTATGAAAAAATATAATTAAATGCATAAAATTAGCGAAACGATTCTTTACATTATTACAATATTAAAACATGTTTTGTTCCCCTACATGAGTTGCATTAACAAGCTCGAGAAAAGAACAAACGAACTTTCTAATCGATTCGAGATATCATTAGAATTCATAGTTTCGCGGCAGTCGTATTGCAGTCGTATTCGTTCGCCGCCGCGAAAGATACAGATGCAATTGAAGTGAGAAAGAGAGGGAGAGTCGTATTTGCGTGCGTGGGAGTGGGATCGCGCATCGAGAGCGCGATGTGGGTCACTAGGAAATTGTTAGTCGTCGTCGTCTGTTAGTCGTTCCGACAGCCTTCCTGTGTGCGACCGGCAGCTGGGCGCTGCGTGGGCGTCGTAATCCTGCGGCGCGGGGACTCCGTTTCAGGACATGGAAAGGATCCAGTGCCCCATGTGTTATTTCACACGCGTTTTTCATGCGTCGTTACTTCATCTTGTCCTTCGGCACACGACACAGAGAACATTTCTTTATTTAGTATATACTTGCCAGACTTTTATTTACTTCTAAATAAACTAAAATGACATTTTATTGAATGAAAACTTGTTTCGTTGCATTAAATCGTATTCTTCGATGAAAAAATAACTATTGTTTGAAATGATACTTTAAATACGTTTGATTCAAATAAGAGCGCGTTGTTCGTTTCAGTTAACTTATTATTTATTTGGTATGACCGGAAACAATAAAATTGCTCGAAGGAATAATATATTTATTTAAGTAGACGAAAAAGTAAAATCCTTTTGAAAAATATTTTATTTAAAGTAAACTGTCATTTAATGAAAACTTGTTTCGTTGCATTAAATATGCATATTCTTTGATGGAAAAATAACTATTGTTTGAATTGATACTTTAAATATGTTTGATTCAAATAAAAGCGCGTTGTTCGTTTCAGTTACCTTATTATTTATTTGGAATGACCGGAAACAATAAAATTACTCGAAAGAATAATATATTTATTTAAATAGTAAAAGTAAAATCTTTTTGAAAAATATTTGATTTAAAGTAAACATGTATGTTTTTTGAAAGTCGTAAACAATCGTGTTTATGATTTTAGTTTGAATATTAGTTTGATTGGACTATTCCGACGATTAAATTTCTTTGAGTTCAACAAAATTTATTAAATCTAAATAAATATTTTTCTCCGTGCACAGACCATCCCCCCGCGCATTGTCTTTTTGACAAACTGATAAATTTGGAGATGACATTTATAGTGAAAATATCGCGAAAGTTATTTAAAGTTCTCTCTTTTCCTATTCTCTAATATTTCTGTAAACAAACTTTAAATTGCAAGTCCGTTGAAGCAACTGTCATTTAAAATCAGCCGAAAAAAGCGATTTTATTTGTAATCGATTCTGAAGTTTAATTCTAAAGTTCAATTCACTTGACCAAAGAGTTCGTCGTTAAAAAGTATTCGAAGTGAAATGCTCTAGATATAAACGAGAAAGTTGTATAACGCTATTCAAAGCCAGATATGACAGTTACAGAAACTGTCATAAATTCCGTTAGAAATTTTACGCTCGACTACGAAAGACCGTAAGAAAATTGCAGTGGTTTCGCGCGGACGACGATTCGAACAGATTCGAAACATCGGGGCGAACGTTCGCCCCGAAAATCACGAATCCATCGTCTCGCGAGAGGTTTCGTTGGTTCGTCCGAGTAAAGGCTATAACATACGAATTTCCGTAAGATGTAACAGTAAGATTCAACCAATCGCATTGCTTAATTCAACCGTACATAACCATAACAGTAAGAATTAAGCAACGCGATTGGTTGAATCTTACTGTTACATCTTACGGAAATTCGTGTGTTATAGCCTTTAAGTCGGGCGCGACGTACGATGCAATTTATTCCGGCTACGGCATAAAGAGATGGAAAGGGATCTTTTGTCTAGCGGCCCGCGCTGCACAATGCAGTTGCGCGTGGGTGTCGAAACTTCGCCCCGCGTGCGGCACGAAGCCGTGCGGGCCGGCGGGGAATTGTATCGCGTTGCGTAAGGGAGCCGCCGACGTACGCGACGATATGCACCGCCGTTAGACGGCCGCGGCTCGTTGCATTGTTGCACCGCGGACTCCGCGGACGGCGCGAGTACGAGTCCTACGTAGGAAAAGTTCCGCCGCTTCCAGGAAAGACGTATGTGCTCCAGATTTCATGCGTAACGCAAACATTTGTAGCGTAATAAACTGGGGGATCGGTATACCGTACCGCCGCTCCAGTTCGCCGCGGGATTTGGAGAAAATCGCGAGTCTAACGATAAATTTTGTTTCTTCGAAAATAATCGAATTTTGCTCGCAGAGTTTACTTTACGTACTGTTATTGGCATTAACGACAAGTTAAATCTTCCAGATTTTTCCGTCTCTCTCTCTCTCTCTCTCTCTCTCTCTCGAAAAGGAAGAGGCAAGAATAACTTCCAAGAGAAATGGAAATGGAAAATAAATGAAGAAGTAGAAAAAAACATAAATTTTTTGAAGATAAATAAAAAGAGGAAGAAACAATTAAAATTTTGTGAATTATATGTATATATTTCTGTATTCTCGAAATTGCCTGATAATGCTGATTTCATACGATCTAATCGTTATTATTTACCGAGTCTTTATGCGGTGCAGCGCGTGCTGTGACGTGCGTGACGCGTGTCCGAGTCTCAGCGGAGGTGCGTGCGTCCACACACTAGTGATCAAGATAACGAAATTGTAATAAGGAAGTCATTAAGAACGATTATCCTTCGAGGGGGGTTTTCCTCCGTGGGCGGGGAATTTATTTATACCTGATCGTGTAATAAATTTCTCGGAACTCTCTCGCTCTACCTGCGGCATGTCGAAATTATTGTAGTTGACGTTGCAACTGCACAGAACACAGTTGTCTCTCCGAACCGTTGCATTCGTTCTCAAATACACCAGCGAGCGGATAAATATTATAGTTATTATAAATATTATAGACAATATTATACAAATGTTTAATTTTCAAGATCTCAATAATTTCTTAATATGTTATAACAAAGAGGGACCTCTTATTTTTTGCAGCAAGTGATTAATTTAATAACGTTGTCATGCAGTTTGCTATTTTGGAACAATATAAATTAATAATTAATATTATCAGCTGAAGTAGACGAAAGTAGATTCTCAATTAAATACTGCGAAAGGAGGCTTACTTTGTTATTGAGATAGTCTCGAGATAAAATCTCGAACTTGCCACGTACACTGAAAAAAAAATTTATTTACATAGTGCCAATGATTTATTTATTTAATATAAACACATATTTATTTAGAATTAGATATTTTTACTTAATTTAAGTAAAAATATCTAATTCTAAATAAGTATGTGTTTATATTAAGTAAATAAATCATTGGCGCTATGTAAATAAATATTTTCTTGGATCTAAATTTTTTTTTTCAGTGCAGTATATATGATAACTATTTGTCTAGCTTTACGATTCCCTCGCGAAACTCACCGAAGTCGAAGGGGGCGAATCGGTCGCCGCGAGGGAAGTCGCCAGCAAAACGACGAGTTTGCCGCGTTAACTAACGGATCATACTTACGGATTAATTTATGAGGTGTTAAACGGCCGGGTTAAACAGTCGAAGGGTGCATTTTAATGCACCCTTCGTGCAGCGCGACGCGATGCGACACACGACGCAACGACTCCGTCTCTTGTGCCAGGAAATTCGAAGTGTTACACGATAATGAGAAGGTCCCCGGCTTCGCCCGGAGATCGTCCTTAACGATACCGCGCCCTGCCGCCGCCACACGTCACGCTGCCCTAACGACTCCATTTACACCCTTCTCCCCCCCCTCCCCCGTCCACGGTCGCGGCCGCGTTTCGCGACCGGCGATCTCGCGTTTATTATGGCACACTTTCGCCACGCGAAATTGCAATCTGGGCTGCCGGCGAAGCTTCCATTTTTACGTTACGCTATACAGAGCGTAACCGAGCAAGGAGACTAACTTCGAGTAGGCGATTTGATGTGGAATAAAGAGATTCCGGGAAAAATGTGCTCCGTTGATTGAAATATTGGTAAAAAAGATGAAATCATAAGCATATTTTTAAAAATATTCCTCTATCATTAAATATTATATATATTTAACATTATTTATATAATGTTAAATATATATAATATTTAATGATAAATATTCATCTATCATTAAAAAATATACACTGAAAAAAAATTCTGGTTATAAACGGACGAATCAGAAAATCCTGTAGGCGTGATCAGATATTCTGATTATTGTAATAGAACTTAATACTTTAGAAATACTTGTAATAATCAGAATTCCTATTATAATAACTAGAATATTTGATCACGCCTACAAGATTTTTCTGATTCGTCAGTTTTTAATGAGAATTTTTTTTTTCAGTGTATACACATAATTTTTTGACGATTTTAAATTTATTAATCTTGAGAAAAGCCGCTTATTCCAAGCGTCATCGCGTAAGATTTATTCTTTTAATTCGCAGACGATCGCTGGCAATTATTTCCATCTCTTTTCTTCCTTTCTCTCTTGTTTTTTTTCTTCGTTCGATGTTTCACATCGACTGTGCTACACGTTCGTTTCGCAAGAAGAGCGAGTCACTGACATTTCTCTTTCTGCTCGGCTCGGCGCGCGCGCGTTAGGAGTGACTCATTGCCGAAGACAACGAACCCCGAAAGGAAACGAAGCGAGTGAATGAAGCGATGAATGGGCCTTCTTATGAATGAATTTACTACCGCGTTGCTCTGTCGCGTCTCGTGAGGATGACAACGACGGTGACTACAACAGTCGTCGTTTTTTATTACTTTCTCGTTAAATTACCGCTTATTCACCGATACGTTATAAACTTCACGTCGAAAACGATAAAGCTACATAGTTGTATTATTTATTTGGTTTTTTGAAATGTAATTGTTGAATATCTTGTGGCAGAAAGATCTGTCGCTGAAATTAATATCAATTGCAAATCTATTTATAGATTTACACATGTACATTACAAGAACGTACACTGAAAAAAAAATTCTGGTTGAAAACGGACGAATCAGAAAATCTTGTAGGCGTGATCAAATATTCTGGTTGTTATATAATAGAACTCAATACTTTATAACTTATAATAACCAGAATATTTGATCACGCCTACAAGATTTTTCTGACTCGTCCGCTTTTAACCAGAATTGTTTTCAGTGTACAATATACAATTGCGAATGAATTTTATTCACTTCAATTTACATCCAAGAAGTGGGATTTGCTTTACATAAATATACTTAACCACTCAGTCTTTCATATTTCTCTCAACAATCTATATTTTCTATTATATTCTTTCTTCGTTATCCTGAGATTGTATATAATTTACCTATTTACTTATTCTTATGGTTTATCGTTACATAGTTTATTCTTTTCTTTTTGATTTCGATTTCACTATAATTTAATTTTTACAATCTAATATCTCACTATCTCTGTTTTTATTCTAAGTCCCCCTTTTTTTCTTTCCTTTTTGTCCTTTTTTTTCTAATTCTTTTCTTTCCTTCTCTTTATCTAATTCATCGCTCCAATTTTCACACATTTAGCCTTTCCTTTTATATCTACATAATTTTAAGACTATTTCTTTGCGGCACTCTGCACATAGAGAGACAATAAAAATGTTTAAAGGGACAATTGATCGTGCACTTATATCGAGCCATTCAAATATCAACTATAAGACAGTCTAAATTTTCTCATACAAGTAGTTTCATTCCCTATTTCTGAGAGATCGCAGCTAGCCGGAAAGTTCCGCCTGGCGAAAATGCAGCTTGCATTCGGTGAAAGGCGGCTGCTTAGCTGCTATACGGGCCTTTATCGCTCGCGGAGATAATCGTAAGCAACCGCATGCGCGCGCGCTCGCGCTTACGTTACGTCGTTCGTGTTTCATAACCGCGCGCTCGCTTAGGATAGGAAAAGTGTGCCGTAACCCCGCTCTGTGAAAAGTGTGTCGCGCACATGCAGCCGGCTCTGCCGGTGTGTGCATGCACGTACACAGCAACGCCGACACGCGTACCCGGCTTCGGCGGTGCGCGCATACTAAAATTGGAACGATAGAGGGAAGATTAGCTGGCGTGGACCTGCGGCCAGGGGCGCTGACACGCAAAGTCGCGGCGTGTGTGTTTTTTTTTCTTCTTCCAATGAATTCAAATAAACGAAGAGTTGGAAATGAGTGTAGAAATTAAGATTCACATTAAAAATATTATTATTGGGCCATCGAGATCCGGCCTGGGCCGAAAATAGTCTTTCTCTCTATTTAATTTGAAATAACTGGAACTCGGACGATCCGCTTTCTGAAAATCGCGCTAGAAAAGAGAAAAAGAGAGAGCTGAAAATATAGCAATAGGAATCGAGCGGGACGAGAATAACGTGTAAGAAGACACGTATTATAGGAGCAAAATGCTGTAAGAATAGAATGGAAATTTGAAAGTTCGAGGAAGAAACGTCGGCGAGGCGGGATGTGACGAGGGGGGAGCGCGGGAGAGGAAAACGCGAATGCACTATGCGCCGCGTTCCCCCGAAGAGATATGGGAAATCAGTTGCATGCCGTGACCTATATATGTATAACGCGACCCCGTCGTTTAACGGGAACGAAAGTGACGTCTTCGACGGCGCGACGTTGCTCTTGCCTGGCTGTAAACTGACATTGGCTCGCGTCCAGTGGCGATGACGCTCTGAATAAAACGGCGATCGAAGGCGCACCCTCGCGCGATGCGCCCACCCTTGCCGTCACCCCTCCCGAGAAAAGCAAACTTTGTGCCTACGCGTTATCGGGACACTTTGTTAACGCGTTAGGTTACGTGTGAGAAATGTGGCACTTTTGTGCTGTCAACTGTCAGGATAATTTCCGGGAAAAAGAGAATAGTATTTTTCTGAACAAGAAATCGTTTTTACCTTATCTCCGGGATTAGTAAATTACAGATAAAAAGTACGAGAGGACTTTATTTTATAAATATTTCAATTTATAATGATAAAAAAAGTTATATTATATAAGTTAAATTTATTACTTTGGCAGAATAGTGCATTAAATTTAGAATTTAAGGTAATATATAATAGATATATAAGTAATTATAAATTATTTAAGTTATATAATTTTAAATTTTATTAATTTAATTATTATTTTATTAGTAGTTTTAGTGGGTATGGCTGTTTTAACTTTAGGTTACGTGTGAAAAATGTGGCACTTTTGTAGCATCAACTGTCAGGATAATTTCCGGGAAAAATCGAATAGTATTTTTCCGAACAAAAAATCATTTTTACCTTATCTCCGGGATTAGCAAGTTACGGATAAAAATGTTTCTTTATTAAATTGTATGTTGAATGTTGAATTTTTTTATGTAATCTTTTCACGTTAGATTATATGGTTAATATAACTTTTATTAAATCCAATTTTAATATTGCGGGTTATTTATATTTCATTTTAATTATAATTGAAGTTAGGATTTATATATATACAGGGTGTCCGGAAATTCGCGCATTCGGTGCACGTAATGTGATAGTTTATGATAAAAGAAACAACTTTTTCCTTTAGCAAAATTTCACTCGACAAGTTGTTTTCGCAGGCGAGCAGGTTGAACTTAACGAATAAGCGCGTTTATCCATGTGGTATACAGGGCCGTCGCGCGCTTCTTACTCACTTGTTCATTGAAAAATAAAGATGTATGAAAATAGTAATAAGCTTTACGAGCTAAATGTCTTATTATTCTAAATATTGCATACAATTGCGCATGATAATTA
>VBVR01001328.1:0-31661 GCA_011638315.1 Tetramorium parvispinum | reverse complement strand
CATATATATATATATATATATATATATATATATAATATTTTTTTCCACAGCAAGAACTGACATTGCGAGAACGCGCGCAACGATCTCGGTTATTTTTTTTTTACTCATCGTCAGTATCGTAAATCTCGGGACGCCAATCGACGTACACATCGTCCAGATCGTTCAGAGATCGCGCCCGTCGCTCGCGGTCTCGCTCCTCTTCCTGCCACTCGTTCTCTCTCATCATCATATAGTTAAAGGCAGGTTCGTCACCAAGCGCCTCCGGTCCTGCGGCAATAATACGGCGCCGGTCTTCCGATGCCGCCTCCTTCTCAGCACGCATCTCGGGAGTCAACAGTGGCAACGGCCCGTAACTGAATTCGCGACGGCATCCGAAAAGAGTTCTCAGATTAAAAAGATCATCGTCATATGTCTCCTGTAACTCGTCGTTATCCTTCCGCAGCGTTTTGCGCTTAGCATGCTTCCGCTGTATTTTCAGGAGATTCAGAAACCCGCGAATTCTAATACGGTGCCCTTTTATCTTCTGAAAAATAATACATCGTTTAAAATTAATATTTGTTAAATTATCTTCTTTTTTTACCGCCCACGCACACGATGTATGTATGTATACTATACGCACCTTCGGTTCGACGAATCGTATCTTCAATTCGTTGCGCAAAGGGATCTCGCACACCGGCAATTGATCCACACATACTATCTGCACCATAGAAAAAACATGAAAAAATATTCAAACACCATAACGCTTTTTTTAAAAAAGAAAACTTACCGCTTTCGTCGGATAATCGATTTTTATCTTCTTTATTATCTTATTGTAGATACTCGTTTTAACGGGACGTCGCCTTTTCTTATTCGGCACTCCTCCACTAAACTCGTCCTGGGCGGGTCTTTTCAACATAATTTTTTCGTCGTCACAAATTAAAAGTACGCAGCATACTAACAGCGAACTCGCGATACATTTCCAGCAAATGATCATTCTCTCATTTTTTTTATCACGAGCGACTCATCCATTATCGAGGTGTATATCACCTATCCTTGAGTCGTTTCCTTATTTTGTTTATTTGCATAAATGTCCCGTTATAAGAAGCGAGAAAGAAAAAAAATCTATTTTTATCTCCCTCGAAATCCCCCGCCTTCGCATCCGTACATCGTCGACAGATGTATGTATGTACGTACATACATAAAACGATTTAAGAAAAAATAAAAGAAGAGAAAAGAGAGAATATATCATTGGCATTTCGACGCGTAAAATGATACTCTAGTACAGTAATACGTACGACCGGGAGTAATTCTGGGTGCACCCTTCCCTCGCCGCCGATCTCCGTACCCCCACCAGCGAGATAGCGGCACCCCCGCGCACCCGCACTCCCCCGCAGAACACTCCTGGTCTGCATATACCGGGTCCTGGTCTGGACCCGGCTTATTCTGTGCTACTACCGAACGTCCCTCAACCGACGCCACCACCACGCGGGACCGGGCGTCCCTCGATCGACGCCACCGACACGTGGCCCCGAAAATAAAAGCGGCCATTAAACTTTCGTATTCCTTCGAATAAAATCAACGAGTTAATAACAACAAATTTATTGCACGTCGAACCGTAAATAATTTTGAACGACTCATTTTACATCCAAATGTAATTTCAGTTAGCGAAATAACTTAGGAATGTGTCCGTCCTGTATATGTTTAGATCAATTACAAAAGTGGCTAGATACGGCTATCTGCGTCAAACTATTTGCAATCAAACGTCGTGACAAAGCTAACTTAATTTGTCTTGAGTGTTACGTACACCTCTTTGAGGAAGATGAAGGCACCATATACGAAAGAGTGACGCGGCGTTACTTACACATCGGGAACGATCGCATTCTAGAATCTTGCTCGAATTGTCACGCTACGCTTTGTAATACCCTCCCTTATAGAGATTGCTGCGATTGTGTAGAAAAACTTCACGCATATAAATCGTGCCTCGAAGGCGAGGATTGTCCATCGACACAGCAATCCGTGTGTCTAGAGATCGACCAGATTACTATCACACAAGAGTTTTTGAATTTCCCTAATTTTATATAGAATCTCAGTTTTATACATAAATTAGCATGAGCCTTCCGCATGAAATTGTGTCTCATAATTCCGTTATCCTAAGGCAGCCACTACGTGGGTCCGCACCGCTACGTGCTGCACCTCCGTGCATACATTAATACGGAAAGTCGCAACTTTCTGTGTTCGCGGTGTTACCAATACAAGTCATATACTCAACAGCGTCATTACCAGTATTACATACGCCACTACTTGCGTATTGGGCCACACGTAGAAATTGAGACTTGTCTTGAGTAGTCAAAGAATAGTTACGCGAGAAGATTTAATGCCTGTATTGGTTACCCGACTGAGCTAGAAAATTTTATAAATCACTTAGTGAACAAAGGGGAAACTCCGTATGAGAGACCCGAAGCTATATGCGTCCTGATTGATCAGTGTCAATATCCGTAAATTCTTAAGAAAAGGTCCCACGTAAATACCCCTGGTTAGTCCGAACCACTTTTATAGCCCGCGACAACCAGAGGCACAACAATATATTGTTTGTATTAACAATTTAAATTGGAGCAGTATATCAATTATACCAGTACAGCTCCAGGTTATTTATCTCATTATCGATATCGAAATTGTTGGATAAATCATTTTATAAAGTTCACAATTAACAAACTGCCCGTTCTCACGCGAAAGGATGCTACTACCCACGCGTCTCAAACTGACGCCATCGCCACGTGGTCACGAGTGATGCCAACGCGTCCCCCAAGCGACGCCATTACCCACGCGTCCTAAGCGACGCCGTCGCCACGTGCTCCATGCCACGCCGCGAATTATAAGTCCTATACCGGATCCTAGCATACAGATTCGAGAATAAATATGAAATTTGGGCATGTGTCCACCGAACGAAGGATCTAACGTATCGTTACAACAGTGGTTGGGCACTGCCATTTGTGTTAGATATTTTGATATCAAACGTCGCAACGAACCTCACGTCAACCTTCATACGCGTAACAATCTACCTCGATTGTTACGCGTATGAAGATTTATTTGAGGAAGAACAAGAGAGAATAGTTTACGAAGGAATAACCGGTCATTATTTGCATATAGACAGTAATCTTAATTTGGATATTTGCCACAACCATCGTACTCCGCTGTATCATACGACTTCTAGTGACAATTGTAGCTGCTGCACTCTCGAGCTCCAATAGTATTCCTCTAACGTAAATATCGAGAATTCACATCACACTCGTGAATCCGTGGTAATAACTATTGAACGGGCTACCGCCGATTGATTAGATTTCCCCGGTTACGCATAAATTAATAAATCGATCGAAACAGCATGTGCCCCCTTCTGGGATTTCTCAACGCAGAATAGTTACATTTCTTAATCGCCTTCCGAACGACTGGATAGTGACCGCCACGTGTTGCACCACTAAATCGTACGTAAATCGCGATAACCAGAACTATTTGTGCCGGCACTGCTACAACCAGAAGGATCACGTTGAGCAAAGATATTATTAATACCTTATCCGACATTATTTGCGTATAGGAAACGAGATTGAGGTGGAAGCCTGTTGCGAGTGTGAGCGTATCGTAGTAACTGAAAGACCGGTTAACGTTTGTCGTGATTGTCCTCCTGCCCTCTCAAAATTTATAAATTACTTAATCAGGTCCGAAGACGAATTGTACAATCAGTCTACGGTCGTCTGCATTGCGATCTCACAAAGTCTCGTGTTAATTTAATGTTTCATTTCCCACCTAAATACCTTGGTCGCAGTCCGAGAAATTCTTTCGAATCCGCGACAGACCGGGGCCATAACAACCGATGTGCACGAGGCTTTGGATGCCAGGTTTTGTTCAAGCTGTAGAGGTTCAATGTACGTGATAATTCCGTGTGACATGTACCCAATGTGCACACGTTAATAGAAACAATGATAAGTGTGCACAATGAAAAAATTCATAAGTGAGGAAATTATGGAAAATATCCTTTACGGGTATTCTATATACCGTGATGGAGAATGGTATTCTATATACCTTGATGAAGAAGACTTTATAAATAATATGAATGATATTATCGATGTTCTCAAAAACAAAGAGAATGAAACACCGAGACCTGTGAAACAAATCTCGCCTGTGCATTTTTTATGCGATCGAGAACTCGACATACGTGGAACCTGTGATCGCTTCATGAAACAGGGAGTTGTAATAGAAAAAAAGCCATCTCCCTTTGAGTTGACATTCACCGCGAAACGGAGAGTGCACATTATGCAAACGAGTCACATGCAAGTGTATCGAAGAGCAATGTGACGTGATATAGTTAAAAGTGTGTAAAAGACATGGAGCAATTCACGCAAATCGAACGCGACCTGCTGGAGCAATCCAGTCGAGTCTTGGGCGAATATTTCACGTGGGCACAGCGATGCGATGAGTACGTGCAACGACGAAAAGTAAGCCAACTCCGCTAACTCTTACCGTTTAAGAGTTATTAATATTTTAAGTTTTACCATTATGTTCCAGAGGCTAAGTCCTGCGAACAAGTATAAAAGTTTCTAAGTCCCCATAATACACATATTACAAGTATAAAATTTTCTAAGTTTTCACAATCAAGAGTAAAATTTATAAGTCCTCGAGTGCATATGTACTCTGTGAGGAATATTCTAGACGAGTATCCCCACTCCTGGAGCCTTCTCTGAAGCGCTCGAAGAGCACGGTCGAGTCAAGCGTCCGATCGGACACAAACAATCCGTGGTGGCGAGCATCGCGCGACTCATGGGTGCAAAGACTCTACTTGAGAGACGATTCATACATTTCGGTGGTGGTGGTGCCTATGAGGCTACTGGTAGCAGCGCGGAGAGACTGGTTTGGCAGGAGATCGATATTGCGTTCGAAAATCGCGTTTTCATCACTGGTGCGGTGACACGAACTACATCGAGCCGTGACAATTTTTAAAAGACGTTGGTACCGTAGTGCTCGCGCGAGTTCAAGACGTTCTAAGAATACGCCGCAGCGTGAAAGTGAACACTATATTCAACGGAGAATTCGTGGCGGGTGATAAACGCGCAAATAAAAGTGTGAATACGCGAAACAGTGAACTTTTTCATACCACAGACTTGCAAGAGTGGTACGAGCAGCGCGTCATCAAATCTACCCTGAGGTCCCTCGAGGAGTTCCAAGAACGCGACAGTGGGTGGGCGTTGTCGCGTATATTGAATCTGACTGTTAACGTTAACAAATACATTCCGTTGCACGCGGGATGTTACCACGAGAGATAAAACTGAAGAGAGCGGTAATTAAAGTGTGGTCAAAGGACAATGTGTGTTTCACGTAATTGCCGCTCTGCTTCCGGTCGATTAACATGCGGATCGAGAATCGTCGTATCCGCACTATGCAACTGTGTTGGACCTTAAAGACATCGAATTTCCTGTGACATTGAGTCAAATTAAAAAGTTTGAACTTTTAAACAATGTCTCCTGCATCAATGTATACTGCATTGAGAACAAGAAAATTTAACCTCTACGACTTACCGACTCCGGTCAGTCTATTAGACATTAACTTTAAGTTAATGGAATATTAGTAAGTTAATGGAGGAATAAGAGCAGGAAAAGAATAGAATTTAATTAAAATATTCTTTTATAGGATGTTGGACAAAGAGATAGTTCATCAATAGGAGGAGAAGGAGTAGAATTTAATAGCACATATTTTCACTCGTTCACAACCAATAACGTCACAATACGTCGTAAAACTTATAGCCAATTAGAAACGTCACGCAAATCAACGTCATCATCATTACAGCATAGAAACAAGAATCTAATTATAGATTAGATTAAACTCCATAACAACATTCTTATGATTCATGAATGAATAAGTAAATTCCAATACATTCATCCTACATAAATACAACAACCATGGATTGCACAGAGCATTGGGAATACAACCACGGGGAAGTAAAGTGTCAATGCAAATACTGCTGGACATACGATCATCAGTGTGAAAACGCGTACGATGCAGCAATGATAATTGACGGAGAACAACGCTCACAATACTCCTGGATATTGGAAGCAAAAAACCAATCGACAGGATTGGCCAACGATAACGAACGCGAGAGGAATCAAGATATATATTGCACCGAGACGTTACGTGACTCAATTACAAAGGAGACCGGGAAGAGAACACCTCAGTCAACGCCAACTACAAGATATCTATTGCGTATAGCGCTTCATATTAGTCGTGCACGACAGATAAAACGAACTCGAAACACGTTCACGCACGTACGGGCATAAAAAACGTATAGACACGCATTTATCTCTGCACGACCAAAGGACCAGACGACATCATAAATACGATGCGTCGTAGCAGCATGACGTTCATTCGGTTATCGCAACGTGACGGAACAATTGTCTCCGCGATTCGCGGCCCTCTTTTGATCCCGGCAATCTATTCTGTCGACGTTTTCGACGTAGATCCGCGGTTTATTTGATCTTATCTGCAGTTTCTTATCTGATCTCAGATCTTATCTGTTTAGTTTATCTGCAGATGTCCGACAATAACAAGCTTCCGGGCTATAAGAGGAAGCGTCGACTTAGCCCCGCGTCAGTTTTGAGAAATCAAGCGCTGCGTTACAATCGAAGATCCTCGCGATCGACAGAACGAGTGTCATAATAAAGTTAAACATTATCGGTGCGACTCAGAGTATCCATACTTCCAGGCGTAGTCGTCAACCGCTTCGAGGCGACTCAGGGTGCCCGTACCCTCAGGCGTAGTCGTCTACGTGTGTGATCGCGAGTGTCTAAAAAACGATATTAAGACGGCTCAAAGTACCCGTGCTCCCAGGCGTTGCCGTCGATCCACGCCACAAAAACATTTAAAACAATACGAATCGAACATGTGTGTGCGTGTGTGACAAGCGATATTAATATTACGATTTGAGACGGCCCAGAGTACTCATATTCCCAGGCGTTGCCGTCGATCTATACGATAAAAACATTAAAACAGTACGAATCGGACGTGTGTGTGTGTGTGTGTGTGTGTGTGTGTGTGTGTGTGTGCGTGTGTGTGTGTATGCGCGCGCGCGCGCGCGTGTGTGTGACAAGCGACATTAACAGTGCGATTGTAAATTGCAATAAACTGTAATACATGTATTGTGTGTGACAAGCAACACTAACGTTGCGATTTGTGAACTGCAATAAAACTATAATATAAACATTGAATCACAGTGTGGATCTTAATACATTTACGTTGATACGAAACAATATCAAAAACATAGTGCGGATAGTACACAACTATCAGTATGCCCCAGAACCTTTGAATACTCTAGATTCCAACTCCTGGCAGCGACGAATGGGCACTATATATATATATATAATATTGACGAATAAGAAGTCAAAAGATAAGAAAAGATTTATACACAAGCATATTAGGTCTTTTGCAAGAAAATTGGGCTCCACTGAAAACATGGATAAAGATAGGATCGGACAATAGCCCCGTAACGTCGTTGAACACAACTACGACAAATGTGATAAGAGGTCTGACATCAATGCAAAAGGACTTGGGAGATCCATTGGCAGACCACCGTCCGACATGGATATCAAAACAGAAATACATAATGACATAGCACGTAGCGGAGGGAGAACCGATAATACCGCAGAGAACACAACCAAAAGCGGGAACATCGAAAACAACGGAGAAAACACCGGAAACAACAGCACCGTCACCAATGAAGGGAACATAGATGGAAGAGACAAAAGGAAAATACATGGAAACTGAGACAGAAGGGACAGGCTCATCAAATGCTGGACGAGAACAAGGAACTCCTACTACAAGCGGTGGCAGAGGAAAATTTAGGTAAGTAGAACGACAAATGTGTGTACATGTAACGATCACAGCAGCTTATTCATATATTTGACGTTCTACTTAAAGATACTGGACATTTGTACTCCACAAAAAGAATCAAGAAGACGGATGGAAACAACGATCACACAACAAGAGACCGCCAAACTTCGTTACCTTTGATCACAACGATCACTATCACATCATCTACAGCACAGAACAACAACGCCTCCAGACAACGGACAAGAATCGCCAACTATATGCGTGCAACAATTGCAGGATCTGCGAAAATCACTATCACGTGTATGCCCATTCGACTTCTCCGGAACTTTATTCTATATTGCGTCCGCTACGGCCTCAGAATATTACATTTCTATGGAACTAAGGTCACAGAAGAAATCCAAAAGCTAAACAAACTCGTAGAGACAATGAAAAATACCCCAAATCTAAGCGACGTTGACAACGGAAAATGTCAAGTATATATTGAAAAAAGAAAATACGAAAATTGTAGAATAGGTAACAAAAAACGTAAAAATGTAGTGGATATGATCGTATATTTAATCGAAGAAAAAAATATTAAAAGTTACGCGGAATGGGAATTAAAGATAGAACCTGAAACAAAGGAACAACTACTACGCGACTTCGATTTACAAGTAGACACACACGCAAACAAAATAATAAAAAATATCAAACACAAAATAACGTTTAAATACAAATACAATCCATATATAGCCATATAATAGCTATCAAGAAATTATCGCGCGAGACGGTAACGATGGTTACGGGGACGGCTTGAATGAACGAAGAAACGCGATCACGTGGATATATTTATTTGAATAGAATAATATAAATGCAATAGAGTTCTTTGCGTGGATATAATGCATGAACATGGATTTCATTAAGATAAACGGTGTAATACTAGAGGGACCGACTAATGCCGGTAAATCATTAATTATCGATAATGTTATCAGACCATTACAACCAGAGAACATACCACGAAAACGCGATAACAATGTTTCCATTTAGATCAATTACCATTCGCAGTATGCGTGATATTCGAAGAATTATCGATGATAACACCAACCAATGTCGGTACATGAAAACTATTACTCGAAGGTAAAATAACGAAAACAGATCAAAAACATCGAGACAAAGAAGGAATAGAACGACTGCCGATATTCATGACGACCGCGACACCTATTACAATTAATATAGATACTAAAGAGAGCGAACAGATAAATCAACGCGTGAAAATATTCAGCTTTCAGTCAACGATAGACCACCGTGACGAAAATTACACGGTTATAGATGGTAATTATAAAAAAATTAACAAAGCGCCACAATTCATAACGCCGTATGACTTCACGGCAATATACATACTACGATACGAAGAGATTCAACAAGCAGTCAAAATTTTACACGAAAAACATCAATTAAATCCAAAACGACTGAGAACGAGCGAAACAACAGAGGCAGACTTAAAAATAACAAGCAAAACATATCAAGAGTTCTCGTCCGAATCGTCGCACTGAGTGGACACATGTCGAACCGAGAGCCAGTAAAAAGTGAAAAAGTTGAGATAGTATCGAGTTTCGATACAGATAACAAAGTCTTCGATCTGAAAGAGATAAATAAGTGCATACGTACTACGTATACCATATATGAGCAAGTATAAAATTTATAATATCCTCGAGTGCATATGTACTCTGTGAGGAATATTCTAGACGGGTATCCTCACTCCTGCATCCTTCTAGAAGACTCAAATATTCTAGAAGGATCCCCCTGTAACATCCCCAACTTTCACTATAAATTTTTGCCCAAGGTTAATCAATTAATAATTAATTGAATAAAGTCATAAATAATCTGTATAACTCGTAAATTATCTAAACTTTCATCTTCAAAGCAAATAGTATAGAAGTTATCTCATTGGCTAAGATCGAGTAACGCAGCATAATGACGTCATACGACCAGCCAATAGGAGCGCTCGAGCATGTAACACAGGTCAACGGTTGTAGTGACTGTCCCCACCAGCTTACGGAATTCATAAATTATTTAATCAGAACCGGAGACGAGCCTTTTAATCAACCTACAGCCGTTTGTGTAGCGATTTCATTCACAAATTATAGTACCACAACCGCCTGCATATTGAACTACATCGTTAGCTTTCAAAGTCTTTCCTCTCACCCAAATACCCTAGTCATAGTCCGAGTAATTATTTTTGCATCCGCGACAGACAGAGCTATAACACCCCTCTCTTGAGTGTTTTGGAAGATTCTCTCTTCAAATATTCTAGAAGGAATCCCCTATTTTTAACCGTCCTTGAGAAAAACAGTTCCTAAAACTGTTTGTCTCGGTCCCCTCTTGAAAACAATTCCTGGACTTGTTTACCACATTGCATTCCTTAGACTTATTTGTCTCGGTCCCCTCTTCAATCTCAGATAACAGCATCCTGTCAACACTTCCCCGAAATGTTTTTCTTACTGGCAACACCTGCACGTTGTCAACAACCCCACCATATCCACTCCTTTGTTCTCTATCCCCTATATAAACCGCTCCCGCAGAGCGCGCATTGGAATTCTACCATCATCTCTCGTACAGTTCACGTCGTGCGTATCTCTTGTGTGTCCTACTGTGTGGACTTAGAATTATTTTCAAATCTTTCGGTCGGGAGTGAGGACTTAGAAGATTTCTGCCCTGACTGCCTTGATTCTTGCCGTACGCGTCACCGGACTTAGCCTCCAGCGCCGTGCGAGCCTTGCAACTAAGAGCCTGTCTTCGTAAAGCAACAGGTACTCTTCATTTTATTAGTACTATACGCCGAAAGTGTTTCATTTGTAACTCTTCTATTATAATATTGTCATGCACATTAAGTGAAGATTCCCCATGCAATATATTTTTATTTTATACTACATTTACATTCCACTATATTCAATTGTATTACATTCATTTATATCTTATTAACTGCTTTTAATATTGTTAACATTGAAGATTTTGACATTTACGACTTTATTGTGAATTATACTTATTGATTTATTTCAATCTTATGCAACTTAATTCATTCTTATTCCAACGCAAGTGACTCGTATTTAAATTCAGTGTTCTATATTGGTGGTCCCCTTCGCCAATATTTCTACATAGGCGGTTCTCCTCGCCTTTAATTCAATCGCAAATGATCCACTACACGCTAGCGAATAACGCCACGATCGTATACGCGTCGCAAGTGCACAAGTGTTTCATTTCTCAACTTCTCGCTTTACTCGATTATTTAACTGCTTGCTAGCAGTCCACTTCGCTGCGAGTATATTCAATCATGTTTTCTTTATTATTTAATCCGGATTGCTATCTACGCCTGATGTCCGCCTCCGGCTCGTCCGTTGCATGGTTGACCGAACTGCGTGGTGACCCCAGCAATTCTGATTCTAAAGCTGACAGAAGCGAATAATCCGCTCTTTTAGGCTATTAAATTCAGTTAACTACCGCGTATCGCGTTCACGAATGTAGCGAGAACTGTGAAGTGAAATTTCGTTGATTAAAGCTGACTGAAGATGAAGCGAATAATCCGCTCTATCAAGCTATTAGATTCACGTTAGCGCTCCTCATCACTGACTTCTACTCAATATTCTTTTCAACATTCTAAATCAAGATCTTTTATAAAAGATTCGCTGTACTGTCACTTGGTGCTGTTATTTGAATTCAATCTTGAAATAATTACTTAAAATCAATCAATTATCCAAGCATTTGAGAAACACGCGATTATCGTATCGTATTTTTTACAGATTATTCTCGATTATTATATACGCCACTTAGTACGATGAACAACGGCCAAAGACCAAGTGTGAGTACCACAGCATAATATCCGCTTGGACTCTGCATTTTCAAAATCTATTTTATATATTGAATTGTCTCTATTTTAAAGCTTCCTATATTGAATTCATACCTTCACGTGTTAGCGAAATACGCCGACACTCTCCTTGCTTATTTGCTAGCTTCACAAAGCGACTATCCGCTTGTAAGTTGAGCATATTCAACTGCTAGTTTGCATAGCATCCATTTGCTTGCGAGCTGAGCATTATATCCGCCGGGATTGCACAGGTCGACTGGAATGCACTGGAGGAAGATCCCAGCGAAAGGCAGACAGATCTAACTTCAAACATTGAGTTGCAGCAACATGCAGTAAAGGAAAAAATACTAAAAGTGGCAGACAATGGTATTGTTTTGTACAAAACGCTAAATAAAATAATACTTAAGAAGAAAAGCTCTTTACCAGACACCAAAAGTTTTAAAAAAATTATACCGGTCCCTAACCTAAACATGGCCCGAAATAAGACGAGAACTACGGACAAAGATCCGTTTACAAATCTAACCGCGGTACGGATTGCATCGCGTGGTTCGTAAACGAGCTCAACACGCTCACATATCGTGATTTGCTCTCTCGAAATGTACCCATGGTTTCACTCACCTCCATTGAGAAGATCAGATTCATGTGCGCGACACACTGTTATATGTGCGAGCCTGGCGAAATTCGCGTTCGCGATCATTGTCATCTAACGGGGCGTTACAGAGATCCCGCGCATTCGCGTTGTAATTCGCTTTATCGAAAATCGTACGTTACCCAGTTTTTTTCACAATCTTTCCAGATACGACGCGCATTTTATAATCGAGAATGTTACCAACACCGGGTAGGGTCGATCTTCTGCCGATCACGAAAGAAAGATACATCGCGTTCACGAAACATGTCGACGATACGGCGAGGTACGCCCCAAATAGGTGGCGAGATCGTGTGAAGTTTCGTTTCGTGGATTCGTTTAGATTTCTCGAAAGCAGTCTCGATAAATTGATATCGTATCTCGACAGAGACAAATTGAGAATCACGCGATCACAGTTCACGGAAATCAGCGTCGAGGATTTCAAACTGTTAACGCGTAAGGGCGTATTTCCGTACGAGTACGTCAGTAGCATCGACAGACTCGAGATGATCGAGTTTCCGTCGCGGGAGGCATTCTACAGTTCTCTGACCGGTGAGACCGTCAGCGAGACCGATTACGAGCACGCTGTCAAGGTCTCACGACGTTTCGGTGTGCGAAATCTCGGCGAGTACAGCGATCTGTATCTCAAGACGGACGTGCTTCTTCTGTCGGATGTATTCGAAAATTTTCGCGATAATTGTATCGAAAGCTACGGATTGGATCCCGCGTATTATTACACGTTATCAGGTTTCACCTGGGACGCTATGCTGAGACTCACGGGTGTTCGTTTCGAGCTGCTCACCGATATCGATATGCTGATATTCGTCGAACGCGGCATATGCGGCGGATTGAGTTAGTGCTCGAACAGATACGCGCTTGCGAACAACAGGTATATGTCGTACGACTCGTTGCGATCATCTACGTATCTTATGTACTACGACGTGAACAATCTCTACGGATGTGCGAACCTTGCCGTACGGACAGTTTCATTGGGTCGATAACGTTGCAGGTTTCAACGTGATGTCGTTACATACGTATATAAGAAGGCAAGAACGAGAACACACCAAAACACCGAAATCATATTCGAAGACAACGGAGACAACGAGGAGGACCAATTACACATAAATCATTGCACGACGATAGATCGAGCATCATATCCATTAATTTGCATGCACGCGCCGAACGTAACCGACGAAACCGGTAACATGAAATGGGTATACGAGACGAAGATTAGCACGAAATTACATTGTACATTCCACATTAAACCAGACATATATTATGTAGGAAACACGAGGAATTTATCGCGACAAACATTATCACATCTATACATAACACGTTTAGGAAAAGGAGAAGAATACGTGACCGTAACCTGTGTACCTTATGAGGCAAAAATAAAATAAATATAAGTCTAATCTTTATGTCAATTTAATAACTCTCCTTCATCCATTTACAAGCTATACGTGTTATTATCCTCTCCTTCCCATTTACACGTGCACATACCCCCACTACCAAACAACCTCACCCTCAACGACGCACCTCCTAAACAGTAACTCCTCTTTGTCCCTCATCCAGCAAAAGCGTGTGATTCGTTGGATCGGAAGAGAAACTTCAATCCCCACTATCCCAAGAAGTAACTACAATACACTCAATTCCCACTACCGGCTCGCGCGGCTATTTAATAAATAGCAAATTCTATTAAAATTTTGGAGCTTCCGAGTGAGAGAAACATGTCAACCTGTACGTGCAAGGAGACGACGACGTGGGATACTTCGCCTGGATAAAAAATATGTCCTGCCTCGTGAGCTCATAAGTGACCAAGCACAACGGTCACAAATATTTCTACGATCGGTATGTATAATAGTTTTTGTTTAATTACGTAATAATTATATGCTAATTAAATTATAAAATCGTTTTTAACATAATACATATTTTTTTTAGATGCCTACACTATTTCCATTCCAGTGAAAAATTGGAAGCTCACTGTGTCGACTGCCTGGAGATGAACGATTGTGTCATCCGACTACCGAGCGAGACCGACAAGTGCTGTGAAAGAGCGAGGCTGACTTTCAAGAATTACGATAGGAAGAAGCGTGTACCTTTTGTCATGTACACCGACTTAGAATGTACACTTGAAAAAACGGACGAGGACGCGACAGCGGTCACATACGCGTACCAACACCACCAAGTGTATGGCGTAGGATATTATATGTTGCTCGTACGATAACGCGTTATCCGCGTACCGATTTCGTCACGATAAAGATTGCGTCGTGTGGTCCGAAGAATTAAGAAGTTTAGCGCATAGAGTAAAGTCTATTTTGTCAACTGCCCCCATGGAAATTTTATCGAAGGAACAGTGGGGAGCATATCGTAGCGCAACACAATGTCACATATGCGAGAAACCGTTCGCGCCGGGTGACCAAAGAGTACGCGATCATTGTCATTTGACCGGGCGATACAGAGGTCCTGCGCATTCAAATTGTAATTTAAATTATAAAGATTCATTTCATTCCCATAGTTTTTAAAGATCATTGCATTCCCATAGTTTTTTACAATTTATCCGACTATGACTCTCATTTTATTATAACCGAAATAGCTACTGCGTACGAAGGCAATGTAGATCTATTTCCGATAACGAAAGAAAAATATATTTCCTTTACGAAGCATGTTAAAGACACTACTGATGAATCAGATTCGAGAACATGCATAAAATTGCGGTTCATTGATTCATACAAATTTCTCAGTACTAGTCTTGAAAAATTGGCTTCGTTTCTTACTATGGATAAATTGATGATTTTACGTTCAAATTTTCAAAATTTATCCATCGAAGATTTTGAATTGCTGACACGAAAGGTCTTTCCATATGAATATGTGGATCATATGGATAAATTGAAGGACTCGTGTCTACCACCGCGCGAATCATTTTACAGTTCGCTGATCGGCGACACTGTATCCGAGAGCGATTATGCGCACGCCGCGAACGTCTGGCAACGGTTCTCCATTCGAACCCTGGGCGAGTACAGCGATCTATATCTGAAAACCGACGTCTTGTTGTTGGCCGATATATTTGAAAATTTTCGCGACAGTTGCATCGCAAGTTACGGATTCGATCCCGCGTACTATTATACTCTACCCGGTTTTACGTGGGACGCCATGTTAAAATATACGCGTATCAATTTTGAACTACTCACGGACATTGATATGGTCATGTTCATCGAGCGTGGTATACGCAGCGGGTGGAGCCAATGCTCCAACAGGTACGCATGAGCCAACAACAAGTATATGGACTTCCAATGTGAGTCCAAGGTTAAATACTTCTTTATTTTATATATATATATACATATATATATATATTGTACAATAATATATGATTATATATTGGTTATAATATAGATTGGTCGGCTTAGTAGGGAACGAATAGAATATTAATTCTGTACAATTCGACGAGCAAGCCTACTCTGTAAACGAGCACGAGCTTATATGTCAGAATTTGAATCCGTCTACTAGCAGAACGTAATCTATCGCAAGAAAAGAGTCCTTGTATCCTTTTCTGAGTTTCGAAATCACGATCATCTGGGAGCGACCGCCATGTCGGGTCTATCAGAAGGAATTGGAGGCTCTTGACTCAGACTCATTATCCTTCCCTTCCACCTATCCGATTTCGATAAAACCCCTATTAGATAATAACCCCGGTATCGATTGTAGTGCCAAACGATCCCGTCTCTGCATTTTCGGCGCGCACTTCCGGGAAGGCCGCAAAACGCAGGCGTGACCGGTTGCATCGTCAAACTCGTAGTGTCGTCTCCGGTATATTAGACAACCTTTTAGAAGAGGTTGATGTCATCACGAGGTTCATCATTACCCAAAAATAAATCCAACCACATGAACACCATCACCACCCTCACATACACGAACACCACCACGCTCACCCACCCACCATGCGTTCGTTCGCCGTCTCCACTCCTCTCTCCCTCATCAGTGATAACTCTCGTGTGGCCTGAAACACCAGAATCCACACGCTCTCCTCCTTCTCCCCTTTCGATTTCTCCGGAGGATAATCGTCTTCTTTCCACTACCCCCTCGTATTCCCCTTGTCCATCTCCTTCATATTCTGTATCATCTCCTGTTGAGAGCTTTAGCCCCGTATCCCCCACTCTCTCTTCCTATTCTTCTCCCCATTCCCTAGCTCCTGAAATCTTCAGGGCCGTTTCTCCGGCCCTCTCCACCTCGAGTGTCGAGTTCTTTGAGGAAATCGCGCTTCTTCCGCCTAGGCTTCGCCGCCTGTCAGTCCCGGAGTGCATTATCTCCATCTTCACATTTGAACAGTCTCCCGACCCCCTTCCTTCTCATCGCCTCACGTTAACTCCTTCTGGAATTGACCCCGAGCTCCTCCGTGAGTTTGTCTCACATGCTCCACCCAGTGAAATAATCCCTGTATTCCTATTCCATGATTCCGATCCCTTTTTAGTCCCCGCCTCACATTTTTATAATTTATTTCCCTCCTCGGCGTCTCTCCAGGAACTCCAGTAAATCCCTCCCCGTTTTCCACACATACACACACTAGTTCATAAATAATGATTGTAAATTATACGAAAGTCTTTATTATAAATTGTATTTATAATAATTCACTATCTGTTAATTAATTGCGTATATTTTAGATTAATTTGTAACTAAGTCATTATATATTCTTCTTAGTAATAAATGATTATTTTTAAACATAATTGTTATTTTTGTTTTTCTTTCGAATAAATTATGTAATTAAATTGATAAAAGAATCTATCTTTTATTTCCAAAGAAACCCTCGATTCACTATTTCGTCCTGAGTCATACAAGGCCATAACCGCAGGTAATAGAGACTAAATTCTCCGACCCAAAATAAGGACCATGAGCACATTATTCCGAACTTGGCGTCATAGCGTCTGTCCCAGACGTTGACCCAAATTCGGAAACCCAAACATATGTGCTCGACTTGCCGCACAAACGGCTAGAAGGTAGAAAGGAATATGTTGCGTCCTTTCATCCCCTCCTTTCCCCTTTCCCTTGGGAAGCCTTCCCTTCGCTTCCCGATACTCTTAAAAATTCCGGGATCTGGACGTAACAATAGTAATGTGGGTGTATTCGGCATAAGTGTAAGCATATATCTGAATGTAGCTAAAGGTGGGCGCTGGCTGAAACCGTACTGCGCATGCGTCAGAAAATATGTTCAGCTGTCAGTGCACGCGAGTTGTATTTACGAGTGAAAATGTTAACGTTATTAATGTTTTTAAGTGTTCGCGGTTTTCCAAAAGGAGGAAGAGAAGGAAAAATCGAAAAATTTTCTGCAAATGGCATCTATAGTAAAAGTTGATGGAGAATGTGACAGAACCACTGTCTTACGCCGATTTTCGATGGGTCGACGATACAGCGAACTTTGACTACAGCGCGATCGCTTTGGATTCGCCCACTGATTACATTCTTGAAGTCGATCTCGAGTATCCGCAACATCTTCATGACGCGCATATTGACCTACCTTTCTGTCCGACGCGAGATAAGCCACCCGACAAACGACAAGATAAGCTCCCCGCAACGTTATACGATAAGAAACGATACGTCATACACTACCGTAACTTGCAGCAGTGCACGCGTCATAGTCTTCACGTCACAAAAATATATGAGATAAAAAAATAGGGGTTTAATATTTTTTGATGCTCAACAACATATCCAAACCTAATTAAAATCGCTGAGGGACATTTTCGACGGTTCCATTATTATGACAAAAATCGATTATAAAAATCAGAATATTTAAAAAATAACAAATAATTGAGCAAAATACAAATATCTAGTACTTTAAGAATTGAAAAATGATTGAAATATCAAACTTTTAGAATTGAATAAATTCTATTAATTTAAAACTCATCAATAAAGTAACTTTCTCGTTTTTTTTTAAGTAATAAATACAATATTTCGTAAAGATTACTTTAAAAAATTGTTTATAATATAATATATGAAAAGTTATACGATTAATATCTATCAATATTTAATACATTTTTCAGTATTATCGTTCACCATTTGTGATAGATAACACTTACATAATTTAGCATTAATATCTAAATTTCATTGAGTTATAATTGAAATCCGTATCTTGAAATATAAATTATTGTAAGAATTTAATGACATAATAAGATTTAATGAAAATTTGCAATTTTCATTATTTTAATTTCTGACTTTATCGTAATTTTTTATATACAATTAACATTCTTTTTGAACATTTATTTAAAAGGCACAAACTGAAAATCAAATAACTTTCATAACATTCAGTTGATTTATACGTTGTGTGTGTTCGTCCGCACGCATGCGTAGTGTACAAAAATAGCAAGTGATTATTCGTTAGTAGACTTGAATTTCATATTGCAAATTGCCATTATTGACAGAAGCGATAATTACTTTCTAGCGTTGACTTTGCTACTGAGATTTCGGTAATTACAAAAAATTGTGACTATAACTTCTACACAGGATTGGGAAGTAACGCGTTACTTGTAACGCCGTTACCGTTACAGTTACTTTTTTTCGATAACTGTAACGGTAACGGCGTTACAAATTTTGTTTGTAACGGAAAAAGTAACTTCGTTACATTTTTTGGTAACGAGTAACGAATTTTACAGTTACTTTTATCGTTACTTTTTTCGAATTTACGGTATCTTCTTTAATTGGCCCGCTGCGCTCTTTTACTTTTAGGTCTGTTCTTTATTACTGCGCTACTACACTAGTGCACGAAGTTAAAACGAGAAAAAATATATTTGTTTCATTCTAACTTATAATTATTATTATTATTATAATATTATTATTGCACTGGTGCAAAAGTGCAGCGATAAAGAACAGGCCCATTGATTCGAGGGCGATACTGGCCATCACCGGAATTTAATAATTCATTTAGTATAATTTGCCATATTCTAACGTGATCTTTGATCGCATACACAGACATGTAAATGCATATGTATGTACATACATGTATTGCGCAGAACGTATTGCGCAGTACATGTATATACGTTCACGCTTCTGTGCTAAAATAAACCCTGTAATATTTAATAAATTTATGATATATTTTTATAATTATAAAAGTAACAGAAATTGTAACGATTCGTTACTTATTGAGTAACGGTAACGGTAACGAGTTACTTTTATAAAGTAACTTTCGCAATCCTGCTTCTACATCAACTGCTACCATAGCAACTTCATGATAATACCTATTACTGCACTTTGCAATATCGCAGCAGAATCGGGCTTATACATACATATATATTATTGCGTCCGCCGGAATAAATACAATATAAATGGTTCAAGGGAAAGATCTGGAGATGCGAATTCCAACGCCAATTTTCTGATAAATCGCGAAATCGTTGGTTCATAAAAATTTGCCCGTGATTGTGTTGTTGAATAATCATGTGTATCCTTATATTTTGTTTATTCTGCCATACGCAACAAAATATTAATGAGTTAATATCGTACGGCCAGTAAAGTCATTGCATCCAAAATTGCATATACATAGTATAAAATTATCCAATGAGCATGTAGAGTATTAAATCGCCATATTGATTTATGTTCGACTCATTGGTTTAAACGATTTTATATTATTTGTATGCAGCTATGCAATTTTGTATGCGATGGCCTTAAATCGCTCCTTATGTCAGATCACACTAATTTTTGTTCTTGCCACGCGTTATACCACAATAGTATCACGGGTTTGGTTATAATACATCAACATATTTGTCGTTATCATGTCTGTTTATGAGTAATTTGCTCCTGTTTGTTTTTTTAAATAAAGGAAAATTTGTCTTATTACCGCGTTTTACAATTATTTCTGCGTAATTCTTATTTTATGATATTCTATGTGTTTATATCGTAATTGTTGTTAATAATTTTAAATATTCGCTTACATGTAGTCTTAATTTTAATAGACGATAATTTTTAACATAAATTCAGCTCATTGATTAATTTTCTCACAATAATCTGCTTTAGTACTCGTCAATAAATAAGTAAATTAAATGAAAGAACAAAAAAGAAAAATAATTATTAATTTGTCCAGATTAAAATGAGAAGCGATATTTTAATAAAAACTACAGAATCGATTTAAATAAAATTTTTTTAGTTATTACACTCCTTTAATTATTAATAATTTATTTAGTTAATATACTCCTCAACGACTTCAATGATATTCTGCCAGGTCAGGTAGGTGGCATGTATCTAGAAGGTGATATTCAAGTGGGATCCTCGTTGAATAATCGTTGATTGGCCTGTTTGAGATCCAGTCATCTTTGATAATTACTGCCACTGAAGTGCATCTTCAAATAACAGTTGCAGATCAATCGAATATGACGATTGGATCCAGATGTTAATGCAGATGTTGGCGAGATATTTGTTGAATATCTTCTTGGACAGAAGCTCTCAGAAGACAATACTATTGAAATTCATAGCGATGATTAATATCCTCTTTTTCTCCCACATTGTGTGCCATGGATTTTTGGCTGTCGGATTTGTGCCATTCCAGCTTCTTATGGTTTTTAAGCTAGATGAATATGTTTCATAGATGGTGATAGAGACATCTCATCAATAACCAAAATCCTTTTGATGAGTCGTTTCTTATAATTATGACGAAGTAGGTTTACCCTAACACTAGTCCGGAATTGCTTCTGATTTTCAGTGAGTTGATGGGACCTACTTTCGCATCAGCTTCTGGTAAGGGTTTCTCTGTCATAATTTCGTAGTGATAGATGGTCTTGGGCACTCTAGTCTCGCGAGTTTCTTCATACTTCAACCTCGATACTCATGTATTTTATCATCGATATTTTTCACGAGTTCATCAACAAAAATCGATATGGTGGGCATTTTGGCGAGCTTCTTCGAGACCCCACTGATTTGGTCATCATTGAACTGCTGTGTCTATCTTGCCACTGTCGAATAAGAACTCGCCCTAATACTTGTTTAGCTTATGCTGATCCTCTGCTAGTTTGCCGAACGGAATACCAAATTTGATGTAGGTACGTTATTCGATGTTACTGGTCGTGTTTTGAAGTTCTGTTGGGTCAATCTTTTGTGCTATTCTAATTAATTGCTACTAATTAGCTTCTTTAGGTTTTGAACTAATAAAAACAAAAAATGACTTCCGAACTTGTATTCGATAGAGAGAATCACAATCATCTCTCACTTTAATCTGGACAAACTAATAAATATTATTATACTTAAATTTATGGTGCTATAAAGAGATTTATGTTTCAATTGGCCAATCAATATTTAATTGTTAAATCGCTAGTTAACTAATCATTATCGAGAGAACGCACTTATTTGTTACCATTAATTGTCAGAAACGAGATTCTAGGATTAATTATTAGCGGCTTATTGGCTTAATCACACGATTGTCACGTGCTCACAATGCATTCGCGGTACATTGGGTTGACGAACTCATGCGTTTTTATTGATGAGTATTATTAAGTGCCACAGATCGTTGCTAGTAGTTTTCTCACATGGCTATTATTAGGTGTGCGAAAGGATCTGCTGCGTCAACGATAGTAGTACAGGGCAATATCGGAGTTCGTAGCAGACGGCAGACACCACATCCCTTTCCTTAAGAATGGAGGCAAAGATAGCAGCTTCAGCTGAATACGATGAGGCGTGCAGCAAACTCTTGCATCAGTGGAATACAGAATTAGGTTCTCGCTCCCAGTGATCGAAGCACGTTGCACGGCGTTGTTGCTGCTGGTTTATATCTTAGTTGTTTGATCCAAAAGGATCAAGAATCGGATGGAAATGTGTATGTCAGTTTACTGTCTGTCACGGTGTATTCCGAATGGAGTGCTGGTCTATCGAGCCAGACACATTTACATGTACATGATTGGTTTCAATGACAGACAGTAGCGGGAATGAGTTTCCGATTTTGGTTTTTACTGCACATATTTTTAGGGCGTAATGATTTTAGTTATGATAGCTATGATTGCAATTGCAACTCGCATGGTGTACTGGAAAATTTGCGACCTGACTGCGACATGTAGCCTTTTATCCTGATGGATAAATGTCATTTTGCATAACCTCGTCGTTCTCAATGGGGAACGTATCTGAATGTCTATGTCCTCATGATATTATTCCTAATTGTAATGACTTGGAAGCAAGTGCGGAATGTTCGAGTTTTCAGAATAAGTAAATATTTGTTTGTGCAGACAATATATGGCTGTCATCAAAATCTCAATCTATCTCCATTTCTTTTTTAATGACGATACAGGATCATGATGACAGATGTAGTGCGTAGTGCGATTCTGTCATCAATAACTGCGATTAGCAGTTATCGAAAACTCTATGAAGCAGTTCTCAGTGGATTTTCTTCTGACGATGACAGCAATCATGACAATGTAGTAGATTAGCGATTTCTTCTTGGATGTGAACGGCGTAATCTGGATTACCCATAAGTGCGTAAATAAGTGTGGGATCCGCCAAATGCAAGAACGGTTTTTTATCACAAGTTTCGCAACGTGTACACGACCTTCCGATTTCGCAGTTTACTCACTACTGACTACGCCCGCGTGGCCGCACGCCCTCTATCTATACTCTCTTCGCGCTAATAAGAGACTGCGGAGATGGAAAGATGCGGGAACACGAAAGCGCTCCGTCTATCCGTTCCCTTGGGGTTGTCCTGCGGTGATCAACGAATGTTCTATGCCTTCCGTCTTGCAATATTCTTCAAAATCTCTGAAGATAAAGGCAGTTCCTCGATCTGAGATGATCTGTCGTGAATTGCAAAAATATGGCTGCTCGTTTCCGCAGGTTTTCCAACACTTCAGCTATACTCGTCGACTTAGTAGCATAGAGCCAAATAAATTTTGAAAAGGCGTCGATCAAAACAAGTATATGCTGATAAGACTTAGCGGTCGATGGCAACGATTCCAAATGGTCGATGTGCAGTACATCTAGCGGTACGCATCCTTTCTCTATGGGATTTAACAGACATTCCTGTTTTCCTTGTTTCCTTTCGGCTAGGATACAGCTAAGATAGTTTTTAATCATCTTCTCAATTTTCGGTCGAAGGTCGGATATCCAGTAATTGGCTTTCACCAAATCTTCGGTCTTGTCAGTCGAGAAATGTCCCTGCTCGTGCATCTTTCTAATTACCTGAGCTTGCATCCTCTTAGGTACTACCACCAAATATGTACCATTCTGTTCTCGAAACAGCAAATCTCCTCGTTCGATGAAGTTCGCAGCCTTCCCTTCACGAATCTTCTTCACGTCGTCATCTTCATTTTGAACCTTCTTCATACGTGCCGTTAACCATACTTCGTTCTCATCGATTACGAAACAAGTCAGAAGCGGGTTACGGCTGAGAGCATCAGTATGCGTCATACTCTTGCCTAGGCGATGCTCGATCTTGTAGTCGAAGCCTTCCAACAGTAATGCCCAACGGGCTATTCTAACACATAAATCCCTCTTGCTCATAGACTAGGTGAAAGCTCGGCAATCCGTAACAATAGTGAAAGAAATTCCCAATAAATAACTACGAAACTTCTTCAACGCCTTCACTATTGCCAGGACTTCTAGATCGTAGCTAGCGTATTTTTTCTCAGCTGGCGTTGTCGTTCTATTGGTGAAATAGACAGGATAAAAACATTGATCCTCGCTTTCGCGCTGCAACAAAATGGCACCATATCCCAGTTGAGAAGCATCCGTGTGCAATTGCGTTTCCGCTCCGCTACGGTATAGAGCTAATACCGACTCCCTCATCAATACTACTTTAAGCTGTTCAAAAGCATTTCTCTCAGCGACTCCAAAACAAAATTCCTTATCGGCTTTCAACAAATTCATCAGAGATCGGGCAATCTTCGAGTAACTTGGAAGTATTCGCTTAACCCTAAAAAGCTTTGCACTTGTCGTACATTTACAGGACCCAGGAAACGTCGTATAGCGTTTACTTTAGTGCTAGAAGGACGTATGCACCTGCCTTCTATTTGATGGCCCAGAAACTTGACCTTAGTTCGCAGCAGGTTGCACTTTCTCCAATTAATGTTCAATCCAGCCCGGCTTGCAATATCCGATACTTTTTGTAAACGGGACAGACCGTCATTTACATCCAACGAAGGCACAATAAGATCATTCATGTAAGTTGCCTTAATTTAAGGCGGTATTTGCTCGAATTAACTCTTTAAACACTATATTTATGAACCGCTGGAAAATGGCAGGAGAATTACAGAGTCCAAACGGAACTCTACAAAACTCATAATGTCCATCAGGCACTATGAATGCAGTGTACTTCCTGCTCGACTCCTCCAGTTCCATGGAAGTATCTCGCAGATCCAGAGTCCTAAATACTCGGACTCCTTGTAACACGTCTAGTTGATCGTCAATAAGCGGAAGAGAGTATCGGTCCTTCATGATCTTCTTGTTCAGAGCCCGATAGTTGACACATAATCTGTGCGATTCATTCTTCTTTTTGACAAGCACCACTGGGCTTGCATAGTCAGACGTCGATGGTTGGATGACTCTTCTCTCGAGCCATTCATAGATTTGTGCATTTACGACTTCTCTTTCACTTAACGATATGCGCCTTGTTCGTTGATACTGGTTCGTCTTCTTTTAGTATAAGCTTCTTGGCGTCGCTTTCTCCTCGTCTTTCCTGCATCACGTAATTGTCGATTAATTCGCGTAACTCTGCTTTAACGTCCTCGTCTTTAATATGAGAGATATTTGGATCAGATTCATTTAACTTTTGATTCACCACGTCGATTTTAAATATTTCAGGTAGATTGTTATCGCTGGCTTCCTTCGGATCATTAATTGGTGTAATCGTAATCTTATCGACTCTTATGTTCACTTCGAACTTGTCCAAAAAGTCTGTGCCGATTAAAAATGGATAGGGAATGGCCGTATCGGAAATCACATAGACACAAATTGGGTAATAGCGTCCATCCACGGTAATCTTAACTTCAAATTTTCCTAGTACCGTAACCTGTTTGGATCCGATTCCGCGAACAACCATTTCACATGACTCGAATCTTGGACATCTTCGTTTAACGTAGTCTGCACGTATTAGAGACAAATCACTCGTCGAATCAACCAGCGCTTCAATATTGATGTCATCCACTTTTTTAAGATACTTGCGCCGTCCTGATTGTGAAACCGCACAACTGTCCTTCATCGTCGTCGTCGTCGTTCTCTTTGCACACTTTGCCGAAACATGTCCATACTCATCACATGCGAAGCATTTCTGTCCGCGCTCCTTCGACGGACATTTACTGCTCAAATGATCGCGTTCTCCACAAAAAAATGAAACAACGCTTACCGCCTCCTTCTTTATTAACAGTCTTGCTGCTCGAATCATTATCGACACGCTTACCATTTCGTTTCTCACTCTTTTCGCTCCTCGATGTGTCTTTATCGCGTAAGGTTACCTTCTCGAAAGTTTCTTGCAGAGCACTCGTTATTTCGAATCGCTGGATGCGCGCCTGATTACGTAAAGTTTCATCGGAAATGCCGTCGATAACATAATCCAGTAGTTCGTCTTTATCGATTGGGATTCGATTGCCCAAAATCGTCTTTTCGTGCACGTATTCGTTAAACATCTCGTCTTTTTTCCATGCGTGGTTTTCAAATATCTTACGCAACGTTAGTTTGTTTTGACGATGTCAGAACGTAACTCTCATTTCTTCAAGAAATCCGTCTAGAGAGATTCCAATATACTCAGGTTTTGAGTGCAGTCACTCTAACGCTCTGCCCTTCAATCGCATGCCAATCATTACTTTGGCTACATCGTCACTCAAACGATAGGTCGTCTTCAGAAATTTAGCTTGACGTTTCCACGTATCATAGTTTCCGGACTTCCGGACTTCCGACTTCGTCGAATTGCGTCAGCAGCTCTGCAGTGGCCGCCACACTTGTATGTATCCGTCTTGGATGCATTTCTGTACTCGTGGCGCCATCGTCGCTCCTTAATCCACGTCCTTCTTCTTCACGGTTCGCGCTAGAACCACTTCGAAGCATGTTCAGTTCTTGTCGTATTAGGGCTAACTCACACACTCGGCCAATTCCTTTTCTCGTTTATACAACTCGGCTTCTCGTTGATAAATACTTGGTACCGATTGAATCGCGTTGCTCGCTTCGTCAAAATGGCCGCCAAGTTCACTTCCGTGATCCTCCTACATCCATGTACCCTCCGGGTTGGCTTCCATCAGTCGAGCGATTAATTCACTCTTTGATCCCGTCGTTGAAAGTTGTCGAACCTGCAGTTTCTCCTTTAATGCGGACATTGTGAAAGCGTTAGGGTCAGCCACCTTAGATCACCGAAATCGCACACTGAAACTATGCGCACGCACGCCTTGTCTCTCACAATTATATCATCTCTTCGTCTACGCGACACACTACTCGCTGTTTCGTCGTTGTCCGCGCGGTACACTACCTGCGTCGAAAATATCGTCGTCTTTCTACTCAAGACGCCCCTCGTGCCCAGATCGTCGTCGTCGAGGTACTCAAAATACGCTATGCGCGCTAAGGTCGTTGTCTTTGTCGTTATATGCGCGATGCACCACTCGCGTCGAGATCGCCGTCCTCGTCGCCGCTCGCTGTCTAGGTGATCCCGGACGAGCCCCCAAAGTCTGTGGGATCCGCCAAACGCAAGAACGGTTTTTTATCACAAGTTTCGCAACGTGCACATGATCTTCCGATTTCGTTGTTTACTCACTACGCCTGCATGGCCGCACGCCCTCTATCTATACTCTCCTCGCGCTAATAAAAGACCGCGGAGACGGAAAGTCACGGGAAAACGAAAGCACTCCTACACAAGTATTTGTTAGTCGTGACTAGCGAATAGCATTGTAGCATGTAATTCGGATTTATTCTTAGTACAGCTCTTAAAAATAATCTTATTATAGTTATTAATAGGATTATTTTTTTAATTAATTGTTACATAATAACGCGAAGATTGAAATAAACAAAAGAACGCAACTTATTGACTAATTTTTGTTTCTGCACATTTATAGAAAATCGATTTCGAATTACTTTATAATAAAACGGGTTCCTTCCTTGGTACATGATGATTGCATATCTCATGGGATTGTCCGTGCGAAGAAAATCTTAGTATCTCTATAAGAATAAGCGACGGAACTGTTAAGTCCTGAATTCTTTTTTCAGGTCATACAACTGTTATTGGGTTATATCTTTCACAGGCCAATTTAGATTCTAGAAATCATAATATCAATCTTCGTCGACTATAGGTCGCTATATTGCACATCGTGTACTAGATGACAAAATAATCCTATCAACTAAAATATCGCGAAGTGAACTACTTAATATTTTAATAGTACATGTATATAACTATTTACAGAAACATTCTTATCGGAGGTCGCAGCGGCGAGTGCAAGGAGTAAAGCTTTTTTGGCATTAGATTGCAATTTGAAGGAGGCATTTCATAAATGGATTATCCATGTAATTGCAATCGAGGCATGATTGCGAATTGACCTGTAGGTATGGTCATCGGCTTTTGATCAAATCTTTATCGTTTGAGTCGTTTCTGTTTTCTCGTTTTACGGTAATTTTTAGTTTAATTCTGCAACTGAGTATACAATGTCGGTTGCAATCTGGATTTTTGAGTAAATTTCAGAGTATGTTACGGCAAACAAGTAGTTTCTCCAATGTTTCATAATCATCCAGATTGAGAAGTGAAATTAACGTTTCATTATGATGGATCGCCTCACAATCGTATGCCAAGAGAGCGTCGATGGAATATACTAGGAGGATCACTATGATTTCAACAAGAACCATCTACAATATACAAATTAATCATTCTAGTTCGCTATCTCTGAAGACTATTAACATGTACGATTCTCATAATGGTCCTCATTTATATACATATTTGACTGAATTTCTCTACAGTTATTGTACAAAATATTTGTTACCGAATTTACTGAGTTTTATTGTAAAAGAATACGTTATTTCCTGTATTGAATATTTTTGAGTAGACGCGATTATCATAAGAACGCTATTTGACTATAATTAGATTGATTGTTGCTATATCTTACAAGTTTCATATTTCCTCGTTACTCTTTAGTGATGTAGGATACGTTTCCTATTCGTTGGAAAATTTGAAGATACGCGCGTGTAATGAATGTCAATTAGTGTAATGCTCATGTATCTTGTTCCCTCTTGAATCGCAGTATTAGGCTAAGTTCAGATGAGGCGTAATCGTCTGCGCGGAAATTGCAAATTTAAAGGTTGTGATATCTGTGCAAATTTGTTTTCCTTAATTTTTTTCAATAAAAATTTCGAGTCATAATAAAAACATTCCACCACTTCTTTATACATGTTTAAAGCGCGCGGAATCTGCGCATCAATTAAACATGCTCTACTCATTGAGAAATAATGAGAGGAAAACGAATTAACATCAAATCGACGTCGATTACACGTTAAATATATCGAAACATTGATTCAACATCTTTTCGACCAATTCATTTCTCGTTATAAACTGCTGTAGACCTATACTATAGACTACTCCAGCTGTGCGTAATGTCCGCGGTATTGAATTTTCTGTGATCGTTTGGCGGTAATCGCGCAGATTCGTTTGCACTGATGATATCGGCGGAAGTAAATCCTCATTTGAACTTAGTCTTATCAAATAAACAGGCTTGTTCTATTAGCTAATTCCATCTTTTCTCACACGTTAACATATTAAAACAAGTATTTTATAAGAGTAAAATGCAACCATTCTAGGAATCTATTAGATTGAGACTGGCAGGTGGTAATATGAAAGTGTTGGCTATAGAATCTTTTCGTAATTATTTTTTCTACCAAACCTACAAAATTTTAATTTTATCTCTAAGTATCCACTTTTCGGATAACGATGTAATTCAATTGTTACTGAAAGCTATTTCTTATTTCAGTTCAGGTATCCTCTAACAAACAACCTTTATCATTGTAAAACTATTGAAAATACAACCAGATTTTTCATACTTCCTAAATTAAGAAGAAATGCTCCAAATTCAAAGATAAAAAGTTTGATGAAACTATTGTGCCTAATTTACCATATAAAAAAAAGTTTTTCTTTTAACAAAGAACCCCATGGAAATGTCCCCCTCCGATTTTGATGAGCTTTGAATATGTTGTAGTCTAGATAAAAATAAAACAAACATATATTTTTATACGTGTGCATACGCCCGTTCAGGGAGTGAAACATTCCTTTGAAAGAAATCGATATTTTTCTTCCAAAGCGAATATTGTGAAAACTATAAAAGATAGAAAAAAATGTTCTGAATAAAAATTAAATAGCTTTAAGAGTACTTCATAATAATTAATTTAAAGAAAAAAGAAATTTTTTTATATTTTCCCCACCACTTAATTGTTCTCAAAAATTTTAAATTTTTCTAAAAACGAAATTGAAGCTTGTTTTATTACGAATCCAACCATAGAGGAACTTCGGGTATTATAGAATCGGGAAATATGGAATACTAACAAGGAGAGATCGCGATTGTGCCCCCACCGATTTTGATACGCTTTGGTATGGTGAATGTACATAAAAAAGAGTTGTTCCGTGTTCAAGCTTCTCGTCCAATGCGCCTTGTAAAAAAAGTTTTTTTTATTACGTGAATCCATATCCAATCGCGGATTCTGTGATATCCAGCTTACTTGTGCCAAGAGACCCCCTGCCCGCAAGACGCCCGACTGCCCTGAAGAAACCTCCACGAAGAAAACCTTCACGAAAGAAACCAATTCCAGAAGAAGTAAGTCGAATTATCGTTTTGCCTCTCCCATTTTTTCCTCGGTAATCGGAATTCTTAGTTGGATCGCGAAGAATATCGAATCAATATAGAATCTTTTTAGTGGCATACCAAAGAGATGCTCATTTCAACGACGATTACGATCGCGAAGTCGATCGAATTCTAGGGGAATTAGACCAATTTATCGATCGGGTGGACGACGTGGAGTTCAGGCGGCTTTCCGGACTTAGGTCTCCTCCACCAAATCATCTCATAAATCACGTTTTCCCTGATACTCCTTCGCTGACACTTCCATCCCCTAATTATTACCCAACATCGGAGGACGAGTGGGCTCCCTCATATTCCCCAAGTCCTCCCTCTGAAGAAGAGGAATCCGACGCCGAGCCGGAACCTCCGCAAAGCCTGTCCGACGGCCGAAGAACCCCTGCCCAAGCTGAGCTTCGCTCAGAGGACAAAGAGCTCGAAGACGAATCGCCCGCGAAAAAAAGCCACATAATATGCGTCTATCCATCCACGCTCGCATTCTCGTCAATCTCGTCCCCATTCACCCGCGTATACACTTACACACATACATAATGAAACTGCGATATCTTAATTTACTTAGCTTACAATTATATTGTTAACCAACACTTAGGATTAATATGATTAAACCAATTAATTTCTTTTCTGACCTTATATTTATATAATTTTCATTTTCCCTTTTTTTTAAGAATTATAACTAATATTTAAGATTACTATTATGTTGAAACCAATTAACTTATACCTTTATTTTATGATTGTATTTTTTGCAACCAACGTTTATTACTATTATTCCTTTTTTTTATTTAAATAAATAAACTAATTTTAATTTTAACTACTATGAATTACGTTTAAATTCTTGACCTCGCCCCATATCCCACCTTAAAGATAGCAAATGGTCCTATCCCAGGGTAATAGGGGAAACCTTGACCCGAAATAAAAGGACCGACGATCGCATTGCTAGGCTTACGCTAGTCATAGCGTTTAGAACGTTGATCTCTAGCCGAAGCATTACACCTGCGATCGACTCGGAGCGCTTGCCCTGACAGAGTGTCTCCGAGACTCTAAAGATTAAACAGCATGTTAAGCCCCTCCATATCCGCTCCATAATTAGAAATGTTCGGGTCCGGACGTAACATTACCTTACTTTTACTTTAATTTAAATTATATTGTATTTTATTTTTTTGTCTAGTTTCCTCCTTCTTCAATGAAATGTGAAGAATGTAAAAAAAACATCCCAATGGCTGTTGTACAACCTTTTGTTATTAAAGAAAATGTCGAAGACACATCGAACACACAGTCCACAGTTGGCAGAGGGCCAAGTCCGTCGCAGCCAAGTTATGGCAGAGGACAAGTGATGGTCATTTAGAGAGAGATTGCTCAAGAGAGGGCAAGAACAGCTGAAGAAACTCACAATCAATAAGTAAAAGAAAGAGAAGATGATATTTACAAAGATATAAGTAAATAATCTTTAAATATATAACTATATTAAATATATAAATACTAACAATAAAATAAAAGTAATATATATGAACATATTTTTATTTACAGGTCCTCAATGAGAAAAAAGAAAAAAATAAGAAAATAATCAGAATAATGCACAAATATAGTATAATAG
>VBVR01001327.1:0-31698 GCA_011638315.1 Tetramorium parvispinum | reverse complement strand
TGACAATGGTCCATTTATCTAGCTGCTATGACATTTCTTGCCACTAGGTGACACTCCATTTGCTGATGCCAGTCCAAAAATTCCAGTCACAGGTCAACGAACGAATATTCAACGGAGATCGGCGCGGGGGATCAATCGGCACTCTCGTTCGCGCGGGCCGATTCGAAATGGTCGCGTACGGTGCGCGCGCAGCACCACGCGCATTGGCCGCGCGCGGCCGCGGCATGAGGGCGCAGACGCGCGCGCCGCCGCAACGCGGCGCTCCCTTCACGCATAAGAGGCGACGTTCGGGCTCACGGCGGATAGCTTGTTCTTTCCGAGGGAGTCCGCCATAGTTGGTGCACGTATTATACGGACCAGGCCGTCGGCAATCGGGCAACATCCAAGATGGTACGTAGTCGCGTCGCGACGCCGCCGCGATAGCGATCGGTCGCGTGCCGCTGCGCTCGTGCGGCCGCCAATATTTTTCCGCGGAAATATCCCTCACGGCTCCGTGCACGCCGAGGCTTCCCGTCTCGCGCGGGGCCCCTCCTCCCCCCCCCGCGTGTGCCCGTTTTCGCTCGCTCCACTGCCTCGCGCTGCCACGGCGCGATTACTCTCGATTGCGCAACTCCGTCCGCACGAGATTCTTCGCGGATCCCGACGCGCCCGGATTCTGGATCGCCGACAGCGGAACCGGACATGCACGCCGTCGAGCGGGGGGGACGCGCGGGCCCGTGGAATTCCAGCCAACCCCGCGTGGCGTGCTTCTCACGGGCGGAAATATGCCCCCGCGACGTGTCATGGTGCGCCTCGCGTGGCTTCCGACACGCAACGTGCTCGGGCGTAGGGGGGCCGCGCGGGGCAACGCGCTGCTGCTCCTGCTCGAGGAGTCCCGCATAGGTCCTTGGCCGACGTCGCCCGGGATCGGGAAGCTGCGCGCAGGAAAGTACGTCGGCCGTCGAGCGTCCTCGGAAAGTCGTCGCGAGGTGCCCGGATCGGGAGAAATATGTTACGTCGCCGCGCTCGCACGTGGTTGGGCCTCGCGTGTCCATTTCAGTCGCGAGACAATGTGGCCTCGGGAAGGAATCGTTCCCTCGGGACTTTCCCTTTCCGGCGACGACGATTTTGGGGACTGATTGGAACGAACGAAGATAGACCGCCGCGCAGGAAAACTATGCTGGCCGTCATAATGAGATATCTTTGTGGAATCGTTTAATACGTCATGTAATACCATGTAATAATACGTTGAGTTTATTAAAAGATTAGATACTGCAAAATTATAATTGTGCTTAGGACAATAGGATGAATTTCTTCCCTTAATATTAATTGGAGACTATTCTGGTCGTTAGATATCTTGCCGGATGTGCATGATGTTCGTTTCAATATGGTCATTGTTGGGGCCCGTTGCAAAGATATTTCGCTTTTGCAAGAATTGAAATGTGATTCAGTATGTCACATGTATCGCAGAAAGAATATTTTTAAAATCCAATAAGTGAGAGATTCGTTTTTGCTTGGTGTTGCAATATGTTGCAATAGTCGTGCGGGAAATTATGTTGATAACAAATTGAGTTGTTATCAAATTCTTAATGACTACCTATTAATTATATCATGTATTTGCACATTCACGTGTAGATAAGAATCACAGGTCAATGTTTGTTTCTATTATTCGAGTTATAGAAGTTGGAGTTTTCATTAAATTGAGACGAGTACTTGAACAAGAATTCTGTTGTTGCAGGTGAACTTTACGGTAGACGAGATCCGTGCCATGATGGACAAGAAGAAGAATATCAGAAACATGTCCGTCATCGCGCACGTCGATCACGGAAAGTCAACTCTGACTGACTCCCTTGTATCCAAGGCCGGCATTATTGCCGGCGCCAAGGCTGGCGAGACCCGATTTACAGACACGCGCAAGGACGAGCAGGAGCGCTGTATCACGATCAAGTCCACGTAAGCTCGTACTCCATTTCTCCGTTTGAATCTTACATTATCCATTATTGTCACGCATTAATCTCGCTTACTGCTCTCCTTCTAGCGCTATTTCCATGTTCTTCGAGCTCGATGAGAAAGATTTAGTCTTTATCAAAAATCCCGACCAACGTGACAAAGACGAGAAGGGCTTTTTAATTAATCTGATCGATTCACCCGGACACGTAGATTTTTCGAGCGAGGTCACAGCTGCCCTTCGTGTAACTGATGGAGCCCTCGTTGTTGTTGATTGCGTATCCGGTATGTGTTATAATTTCTCTCCTGTTTCTTTGTTTCGCGTATTAGGTTTTTTTTTGCCGCGATTTGAGAGGGTCTTCCGGCACACACGGGTTACTCTGCAGTATACCGTTTGGTTTGCATAAACTGACCGGCATACCTTGACAGTGTTGACAGTGCAATGGAAGAAGAGTAAAGAAAGCAATTGTGTCTAAACGCTGTTAGTGGACCTCTATCCTTATGTCCGTTATTAACACGCTACGATACAAATGCTACATTGCTTTTCAATGATATTTTATTATATCGTTTGAATATATTTTACTATTTCATAGTAAGATTATTCGTAATTTTTATCGAAAAACAAGCAACCCCGACAATTTCTTGAAATGATAAGAAGTGATTGTAATTATTCGTTAATTTCTTTCTTAGGTGTATGCGTACAGACTGAAACTGTACTGCGCCAAGCGATCGCTGAGCGTATCAAGCCTGTTTTATTCATGAACAAAATGGACCGTGCACTGTTGGAACTTCAGCTCGATAGCGAAGATCTGTATCAAACTTTCCAGCGTATCGTTGAAAACGTTAACGTTATTATTGCAACGTACTCTGACGATGACGGACCTATGGGTGAAGTTAGAGTAAGTGAGATAAAATTTCCTATTGTAAAAAAAACAAAGACAATCGTACACATCAATCTTACCTGTATAACTTATAAAACAGGTAGATCCCAGCAAAGGTTCTGTAGGTTTTGGTTCCGGTCTTCACGGCTGGGCTTTCACTCTAAAACAATTCTCCGAGATGTACGCCGAGAAATTCAAGATTGACGTGGTAAAACTTATGAACAGACTGTGGGGCGAATCCTTCTTCAATCCCAAGACCAAGAAGTGGAGCAAACAGAAGGAGACCGATAACAAACGATCTTTCTGCATGTACGTCTTAGATCCAATTTATAAGGTAAGCTTTCACAGCAAACATTACGTAAGATAATCTATATCAGCGATATTGCTGTGAAAAATATTGATAACTAACATGAAAAAATTATTTACAGGTATTCGATAGTATTATGAATTACAAGAAGGAAGAAGCAGATAATCTTCTGAAGAAGCTGGGTATTGTGCTGAAGCCCGAGGATAAGGACAAGGACGGAAAAGCTCTGTTGAAGGTAAACTTTAATTGTTATAAGGATATATACTTTATGTAAATGTGTAAAATGATGATTTTACAGCTTTTTTTTCTGACACCTCTTCTGATTTATAATGAGTGAACGCTAAATCTGAGGAATATTAACAATTACATGCCGGTTTATTTTCTTCGAAATGTTTTTTCATCGTGTCGTATGATTTTTTTCCAGGTTGTTATGAGAACATGGTTACCCGCTGGAGAGGCTCTTCTTCAGATGATTGCCATTCATCTGCCGTCTCCTGTAACTGCTCAAAAATATCGTATGGAGATGTTGTACGAAGGACCGCTCGATGACGAAGCTGCCGTCGGTATTAAGGTTCGCATTATGTATCAGTTTTTTTAATATTTGACGCAACGTGATGATATATATTTCACAGACCTGTACTGAACAAAATGAGGGAAGAATAGAAATACTGACTTGAGAAAAATCAAAATAGATTATTGAATCTCGAGAGAGCTTTCATTAATTAAGTCATTCTTTGTAGAACTGCGATCCGAATGGACCACTGATGATGTACGTCTCGAAAATGGTACCGACGTCGGACAAGGGACGTTTCTACGCTTTTGGCCGAGTATTTTCAGGCAAAGTGTGCACCGGCATGAAGGCCCGAATTATGGGACCTAACTTCCAACCGGGCAAGAAAGAAGATCTGTATGAAAAGGCTATCCAGCGTACTATTTTGATGATGGGTCGTTACGTCGAAGCTATCGAAGATGTGCCTTCCGGTTAGTATCGAGATTGGTGCGACGCTTACTTTATTTCCAATATGCACATGATGATTGTTCACACAGACCTGTTCTGACTTATTCGTGATAGATAGATAGAACGGCCAGCTGAGGCAGCTAAATCAAATTAAAATTATTTAATTATGCATCCACATGTTATAACAAATGCTTCATTTTCACAGGTAATATTTGCGGTCTTGTCGGCGTCGATCAGTTCTTGGTTAAAACTGGTACCATCACTACATTCAAGGATGCACACAACATGAAAGTTATGAAGTTCTCCGTATCGCCTGTTGTGCGTGTCGCAGTCGAGCCCAAGAATCCTGCTGATTTGCCAAAATTGGTGGAAGGTGTGTAAGCTATCATGCTTAATTTTTACTCAAAATGTAATTAAATTATGCAAATCTGTGATTCTTGAAATTTGAGCATATATATTTTATTTACAATATTTTTAATTAATTTCGTATGAAATTTAGACTAATTCTATATGATGAAACTAAATTTTTTTGGAGATACTTAACGTGCCAACAATCGGATAATTATTCACTGACTATTATATTACTCTAATTTCTTGTTTTTTTGCAAACCTTTTTTTTAGTTTAACTCGTGCGGAGTCTTAAATACAACTCCGTTAATCTATCAACTCTTTACAGAGGTTTACATATTCAATCCCTTAATAGGATTTACGCGAGAATAAGGGCCGGAATTGAACCCAGGACCCTATCGTTTTTAATACTCGCGTTAGCATAGAGCCACGCGTCATCCTGTGATGAAACTAATATGAGCATTGGGTTATGAAGACCTATGATTATAAATTTTTCCATCTGATATATCGATAAATATTATTAAATATTATTCAATATTTTGTCCGTGTACATAATTCAATTGTGCTCAATTCGACAGGTCTCAAACGTTTGGCAAAATCCGATCCCATGGTACAGTGCATCATTGAGGAATCCGGCGAGCACATCATCGCCGGTGCTGGTGAATTGCATCTCGAGATTTGTCTGAAAGATTTGGAAGAGGATCATGCATGTATCCCGATCAAGAAATCCGATCCCGTCGTGTCGTACAGAGAAACGATTTCCGAACAGTCCAATCAAATGTGTTTGTCGAAATCCCCGAACAAACACAATCGTCTGTTCATGATGGCTTGTCCAATGCCAGATGGCCTCGCTGAGGACATTGACAGTGTAAGTTCCATCTCTTTTTTTTCCTTCTAAGTCCTATTGCCTGCTATCAGGTGACTTCTTTCACATATCTATGCGCACAGGTTAATTATAATAGATATACGGGACCTACAGTTTAATGCCGAAACTTGCGCTCATCTCTTTTTCTACAGGAATTTAATTACAACATCGCAGTGCTTTTCATAAAATCGAATAAAGTGTGATATCGAAAAATATAAATGAGAAATACATATTAGCGTGGTAATTAATCGAATCATTCGATGATTCGGGTCAAAGGTAAAGTTTAATCTTCCGATATTTTACAGGGCGACGTTAATCCGCGAGATGACTTCAAAGTACGCGCTCGTTACTTGAATGAGAAATACGATTACGACGTGACGGAGGCGAGGAAAATCTGGTGCTTCGGACCTGATGGCAGTGGACCCAACATACTGGTTGACTGCACTAAGGGTGTACAGTATCTCAACGAAATTAAGGACTCTGTGGTAGCTGGATTCCAGTGGGCCACGAAAGAGGTAGAAAACTAGAAATTCTGTTTTAGATCGAGCGCACGGATTATAACGTTCGCGTCGATAATTCACTTTCACATTTGCTGCAGGGCGTTCTCTCGGAGGAGAATTTGAGAGGTGTACGTTTCAACATACACGATGTAACACTACACGCCGATGCGATCCACAGAGGTGGTGGTCAAATTATCCCTACCACAAGACGTTGCCTTTATGCCTGTCTTCTCACTGCCTCACCCCGTATTATGGAACCCGTTTACTTATGCGAAATTCAGGTAAAGCATCAAGATCGTACCACTTCAGTGACGACGTATACCGTTCACTTTACATATACGAATCGTATTACAAAACCGATGAGACAGCTAAATATCGAAATTGTGCTTTGCAGTGCCCGGAGGTAGCGGTCGGTGGTATCTACGGCGTGCTGAATCGTAGGAGAGGTCACGTGTTCGAGGAACAACAGGTGGCGGGTACTCCTATGTTCGTAGTTAAAGCGTACCTTCCCGTAAACGAATCCTTCGGCTTCACTGCCGATCTGCGCTCCAACACAGGTGGTCAGGCTTTCCCACAGTGCGTGTTCGATCACTGGCAGATCCTGCCAGGTGACCCGATGGAACCCACCACTCGACCTTTCCAAGTCGTGCAGGTACGTAGATTATCCCGTATATCTTTTTTTTTCTATTTTAAAGTATCGAGTCTTTCATCGAATTGGAGATTTCTTTACCATGCTCACCACGTGCATAACTGATGGCGGCGATGATTCAATGCGCCGCTATTTTTAACCTCGTGGAAAAGAAACCGTTTTTTAGTTTTGGTATTCCAGTCTGTTCTGGTTTGCCTGAATAGGGAAACGTACAATTTTTTCGTACGAATAAAACTTGAAGATAATTAGACTTATCAAAGTAAGATGAAACCAAGTCGTATTAATGAAAATTTGGTTTTTTTTTGCAGGATACACGTAAGAGGAAGGGATTGAAAGAGGGTCTGCCAGATTTGAACGCATACCTTGACAAATTGTAACCTCAAGTCCGCGCACCATATTTAAATACCTATTTAAATATTATAATTCGATTAATATTGCTGGAGCTGTTGTATACAATTACAACATCGGTTTACTATGAATTTTATTTTGCGCAATCATCCGTGAGAGACACGCAATTATAAATACGAACAAGAAAAATAAAATGTAATTATAACGAAGGAAGTGAAAAAAAAAGAATATGCAGAGTACATCTGCATGTAAAAGTGGGGCGGTATGTTTTGTACATTTATTTAATTAAGAACGGTAACAAGATCAACCGGTTGCTTACATTTTTTTTAGCATATTGGGTGAATAGCTATGATTGTTAATTGCGGCGTTTTTCGCGCCGATCTTTGTTTAAAGAAGAAAAATAGAATGATTCTGTAATCCGTTTACATTGCTTTTTTACTGGAAAATTTAGTATCTTGTGTTATATTGCAAACTTTACAAACGATTGGATGCAAATGGTTCCCGGAAGCTACTAATACTAAAGAAGAAGAGAATCATCACAACAATGTACTCATACTACGAAAATATCAAGAAATTAAAGCTGAAATTACGAAATAGAACCACGACGAAGCACTTTTATTTCCTCTGCCTGATTAAAAGGCATCGAACATAACGACCATATTATTATACCTGCATGCGTCAATTCATCGTTTCCGGATTTAGTTACAATTTCCTTCATACTCCTTTACTCACAATTTTTTACATTCCAATCTCTTCTCCAAATCGAGATATACGCGTGGAATTGGATCAGGATTATGAGTTATCGTGGAAATTATTTTACCTAACAAAGTTTCTTTAATAAAGTGTGTCAATACTTTATTAAAGAAACTTTGTTACTTGTTTTCAGGATATTGGAATATCGATTTCCTGACAAAATTTCAGTTATATTTAGCACAAAATAATAGGTCTTTTCTCTGCATATTTTCCGCAGACTTCTAACATTTTTTATTTTCACGATATCTGCATAGCCTGATATTTTCTATAGTTAGACGCATCCTTTTTTTCTTACATTTTATCTGACGGATTAAAAATGCTATATATTTTTATAGTCTACATTGAAAAAGAAAGCAAAGCTGTATTTTAAATCTTTTACTCTATTTCATTTTTAGCTTATACGAGAAAAAAGTCACATCAACGCTGTTGAAATGATTAATCAATAATACAACGGATGGGCTCTCCTTTACTTTTATTAATATAGCTGTTCTACACAGGAAAATTAACTCGTTTTCGAATGGATAAAATAAAAAATATATTGTACACGTTTCGCTACCCTCCTTCAGGTAGTCTCACACGCGAGAAAGAATATGACAAACGATATAAATACTACAAAATCTACAGAGACAGGCGTTTCGGCGCCTTATAGCGAGATACTAGATACATAAAGTTTGGTCTCCTTTCTTGCTAATAATAGCTCACACGCGCGATAATTTACAATAAAGTACAACTTGTATCCAAAGCGCAAATAATATTTCGCTATACGTTTTTAATAAATATTGCTAACGATACGCGTATATTGTGTTATAAATAACATGTGTGTGTGTGTGTGTGTGTGTGTATATGTGTGTGTGTGTATGCGCGAGAGAGGGATGGGGGGATGGGTTATTAATCTAATTGTTTTGCAAAGTGATAATATAATCTTACTGTTACACGCCGGCAGAGATTAACAATTTAAAATATCGTAACAGCGTTTCTTCAACCCTTTATAACTCAATTATTATTGTATCATGAAATTTATTTTTTTTGCGTTGGTAAAAGATGAACAATGAATATTACACATTATTCTCGTTCGATTTTACTTTTCAGCAAAAAAAAGTTATCATAGCTATCGAGTATATAAAATAATGTTATTAAAATGTAATATAAAAAATGATTACTCGGAACAATTAAAATTGGATTATACAGGGTTAAACGGACGACTGCCCGCTTTACATTAAAAAATGCTAGTCACATTCGCAGTCTGTTTATACGTAATGCATAATTTGTTGTCGCGCGCAGAATGCCGTAGGATCTCGATGCTCGATAAAAAAGAAACAATATACGCATCTAACGATATTCGCATTTTTACATATATAAAATGATAAAATCGGATAATATGCTTTTTAGTAGCCCCATGGAGAGTATGTCCGATATAAATAACGATATAGGCTTGCAAATTAATCGGGGTCACTGGGAATATATATATAATATATATATATTTCTTAAATAGATTCGAGAAGTAGACCGAAATCGAAGTTATTTACAAAGACGTGAAAATCAATGCTATATACAGGAATGACAATTCCTTTCATGCGTGTGATGCATCGATCGCCGAATGTGGCCGAAAGTGATGGCGCAACCAAAAATACGAACAGTCAATGTCTCTCGTCTTGAAACCCTTAAGTAACAGTAAACGGAAGAATAGGCGGATCATTCGATTCTATCAATAAGTACAGCGCGACGTCCCATTTTCGTATGCATCTTTCTCTCAGGTTGCTGATTGCGGGCCGACGCTGAAACCTCCTCTACTCCCTTGCGTTCCCTCAGCGTTTCGGTGTATTTACGGAAAACGATGTATTATACATAACGGTGTGTGATCTCTTCACGACGATTAGCCGCGTCTCGTAGCATCGACGTTTCTTCTATCCATTTAGAATAAGACTGTCGATTAACTTGTAATGCGTGTCTGGGATGCAGATATATATATCAGGGGATGTTCAAAGTACGATCGCACGACGTCCTTTTAATCGTGTTTCTGTTCAACGCGCTTGTGCATCATCCAACTTTCCCATTTCGATTTCCTTTCCTGCTTCTCACGAGTTTGAAAATCGAGTTAGAGGGAGAGAGACACAGAGAAAGAGAGAGAGAGGGAGAGACATAGCGACAAAGTGTAAAATCTATTATCAGCAGTTTGTTCGAATCTCTTGATCGCTAGGTAATGTTATACCGTACTCTTAAGCTACTGGCATAAAATCCTGAGACAGTTGTCCTCTTGTACCAACGCATACGGTTTTCCGCAGCTGTTTCCTTATCTCTCCTCTTTTAGTAAATATATGTTGTAATTGCAATACCTCCTTCCTTGTATTTCAATTGTGTGCACGCGCACAACGTCGTTTGCGTTACAAAGTGCGTTTAAAATAATATAAAATTTCGATTATTTATTTACGTCCTCTACGACAGCAGCTACAGTTATGAAAAAGGTAACCGACAGCAACCGATGACAGACTGTTAATTACGAGGACGAGAAGTATATAATCCTCGCCGTTTGAAATAAATTAGTTTCATTTGGTCATACGCCCCGCATACTGGCACTTTGCCCACTCGTTGTACATACAAAAGTAACGAAAGCGCGTCGCAGTCTCGCGTAATGTACACGCTGTGTTTAAAACCTAATTCGCATATATTAATTTACAAAAGGGAGAAACTATATTCCTCGAACGACCTGGCTCCAATGACAGCACCCCGTCGTCGCCTCTTCGTTAGCTTCCTTTAGCGTTAATCCTTAATTTCGATACATTGCACTTAAATGTATTTATGTACGTGTAATCTTTTATACGTCTAGTAATTGCCACAGGCTGTAATATACGGTTTTCTTCCCCCCTCCCGCCCCTATTTTCAATTATGCAAATGTTCAAATGATCCGCGCTAAGATTCTGTTAATCAATGATATTATGCCCTCAAAGCGTCAAAAGACAATACTCTCTCGTACGGTGTTTTCCAGTTGGAGTACACACACTCGATATACACACGATACATAATTCTCCGCCGCGTGCTCTCTCGGCACGACGGCATCGCGTATGCCTACAGCGCACACAGGTGAGTCCTTTCCTTAAAACCTACTTATTATCAGCGGGAGCTCGCGCGACACGATCATTCTATTATTCACACATTGTCGGATAATACCATGCACATTAGCGCGTGATGACGCGAATAGAAAACGTACAGTCGTAAGGCATCGAATCGATTCGCGCTCCGTCTAATTCGTCACCTCGTTAAACCGGGGATAGTCGCGCAATTGTGCCGCTTAAAAAAAAAAAAGCGATAACGATACATAAATATCTTCTCCGACTTTGTTTTCGATTTGGTTTATCAAAGAAAACCCGAGAATGTGCCGGCGAGAACGAAAAGGGGGGAGAAAAAAAGAAAGAGAGAGCTATCATCCGTACACGGTGAAAGGAAAGGTCGAGGGAGACTCGTCTCGTAGTGACGATAGTCCCTATAAACGAGAAACTAACTACATTGTAAAAATCGCGCAGTTATTCCCGGTGTAACGTTAGTTAAGTATACTTATACGTTCGCAGCTACTGCTCTCTTCTAAGGTCGAGGATACGTACGATACATTAAATAGCTTAAAATTTTATTGCTAGTTAATTTGACTGAGATTCCAATTTTTGTTATATGTATAAATTGTCGAAATCATTCTCATTCTCGAAACAAAGAACGATAACTAAATTCGAAAGAAATGGCTATGGCATCGCAAAGCGAGCTTAACGACACATCGTTTCTCTCGTCAAGTATAAAGTATTTACAATAATTTGCCATTATATTATAATAATAGAACTCTCTTCGTTAAGTTGCGGTGATAAATTATTATATATAAACTCTTGAAAACCAGAAAATTATAGAAATGCACTAATGCATCTTTTGCGAAGAAAACTCGCCATGATTCAGGTATACGTGCGTGTGCGTGCGCTCGCGCGCGCACATACACAAGAAATCACCCAGCGCGCCAGTGTATTACAAAGTCGTCAAAGCGCACAATTACGATACTCGTTTTGACTCATATAACGTTAAGTATGCATAATTATATTGCACGACGGTAAGGCAATACCGCGAAGTAACTTTCCATTTCAAAGATCAAACACGAGTACTGTGTATGTAAAGTACGTTACAAATATATGACTATATATGTTAGGCTCGAATCTAAAATTAAATTTCGATTTATCAAACGATGGAGTCCGGATTGACAAGTTCGGATTCGATTGACAAGTTAGGATGATTATCAAAATCCGCGTTCCTAGCGGCGAGGGGGAAAGATAGATGGAGAACGAGATTGTATAGTAAAAATATAAGAGCTTAACACATATATACATACATATAGGGACGCGCAAAGGTTTACATATGCGTATGTATATACCGAATTGATCGTTTCTCTTAAATATGTACTAGATACATACCGTTTACCTAAATCTTCGTAAATGTTAAATAAATTTACGAATCGTACGATGACGATCCATGATCGTGGGCGGGACTCGGTGGCGTTGATGGATTTGAGCTATTGTTCGAAGCTATCGAGTGTCTAGGACTGCCACCAGATGGATGCTCCTAAAAAAAAAAAAAAGACTGTTTGTGGGGTGCATAAACACACATTTTATGAAAAACTGAAAAATATGGTACCAATTTTTAAGAGTCATACAACAAGTATGTAGATAAATTTATAATATGTGATGATAATGGACAAGGTGTTCTCCTTATACAACAATTAATTATAACGTATAAAGTAGCGTGTCTGTAATAACATTACCTTGTTATGTAAAGACGCAATACTGCCGAGAGAGAGCGGGGTGTGTGAACGCAAATGTACCGATTCAGAATCAAGTTGGTCCACGGGAGTGCGCGGTAAGGAAGGAGGTGTGGCAGTTGGTCGTGGTGGCGCGGGACCTCTTCGTGATGTTGTCGAGCCTATATACATATTTCATCTGATTAACCGTGGTAAAAAAAAATGCAACAGAGATTACAAAGTTACATTTTCCACGTATACAATTTCGTTTACATTAGAAATACATGATAAAAATGAGTTCGTCAACGTATCATATGCCTTATGATACACTGCAATCAATTTACCGTTGTGCGGTGAATATCCAGAATTTCTTGACATATGCGAGCTCAAACGACGTGCGTCGGAAGGGGGATGCCTAGGAGGCAATGGTGCTGGCTTGTTGGGTGTTTGAAGCGCAGCATCATATAGCTACAAAGAAAAAGTCAAGTGAAAAGACAATCGATACGTATCTACCTCGTTAAAATCGAACGTGTAAGAGAAAATTATTGCGATATTCTATAGAAAAACGAATCGCACTACTTACTCTTTGCTGGCTACTATGAAGATGAGAACTACCGTGATGACTCGTATGCTGTTGATCAGCAGTTTCCAATGTCGTAGGCAAATCTAGTAAACGTTGTATCTATAATAATAAAAGAAAATATATTTAAAATATGCTTGTGCATAAATGTACGTACACAATACTGAAATTAGCAAATACTAAAACGGCCTAGTTATCTTTTAAAAGACATCTAACTCGTTTATACATCGTCCGCGATACGATATAACGTATAACAATAGTTGCCGTTTACGAAATTTAAACTTTTAAATCTTTTTACGCACCTGTATCCCATTTCCTGGACCCATGTGACTAATATGATTGAAATTTGTCGGTGCAGAAATCATTTTCGAACGTCTGTCCGTGGGACGTGCGGCCCTATTACCTTCTCGCAGTGAGAATCTTCGTCGTGGCCTCGTCATTTGTCTACCGCTCGCATCTAACGGCATCAGATTCAATAGTTCTCCTAGAATGGCGTAATTAATGTTATTAAATGATAGCCAATTAATTCAATGATATAAACACTGATAAATGTAGCACTGACAGAGTCGAAACTATCATCAGTATTCCTTTTTAGGTGTAAAACACACTTACGTTGATGCAAATTGCTGAGATAAATAACATACGGCATGTCATTTATCACGCAAGACGTAAGAGAGCCCGAAATATTCAACGGTCGGGCTCGTTTCACGTTAAGCGTTTGTAACCAGTCTCCTGATGTACAATCAAACACGTCGATATGAGTCTCGCTATACACTAAAAGATACCCCTCGCAATAGCCTGAAATTCGAAACAAACGATTCGTAAACAGAATGATACAAAAGATTCTAAAGATATCAAAACCATTCGAACGATCAATGAGAATAATATAAATCGTTAGATGTGACGTCACGATGGTCATACTTACTAACTGCCGTAGGAACTGCAGGATACATTATCTCTCGATCTCGACTCTTTCTTCCCTGACTATCAACGTACACCGCTAGCGTATGGAAGACTAATAAGAATTCACCGCGTGCCAACTCGATGCAACGTAACGCATCCACGGCACTGTAGGTGAGGAAACCCAAAAGCGTATTCTCAGCATGGACCAAAGCTGAAATAACAAGTTTCGATAAACATAGTTACAATATAACGGGATTGAAAGAAAATCCGAGAACACACTTGTCTTATATCATACTTACAAATAGGATGATGATCTCCTAAAATGCTGTAAATGGAAAAACCAGATGGATAACCGACGCACAAGCGACCCTCGGAGAGAACTTGTAAGGTTTGTGCGTGACACGGTAACATTAATTCGCGTATACGTTTATGCCTCGTTTTCGTACGTGTTATTTCATAGATGATGATTTGCGATGCGTTCTATGAAAATAAGACGCATTTACAATTAAGACGTTATATACATCGAAACGTGCATTATGTGTGTGTATGTTATATATTGCATATAACATATGAAACTAATTGTGCATCCTTACTTGTTTTTTTATTGCAACGCATAAGCAATAAGTAAGCGGATTTCGACGCACTACTCCAGTCGTTAATGTGATACATCCTTTAGTCTCCGCTACCTTAATCCATTCGACTTCGTCTCCATCCAAGGCACGTACTGGAACCAGCCGTACATGACGTTGTTTTCCGCTCAATACCACAATCAATTGCTCCTCAGTAACATATTCAAGAAGAAATATCTTTTTTCCTTCCCCGACTCTTGCAATTTCTGCAAATTTATTAAAATTTTGGCTCAAATATATAGCCTCAACTATAATTGCTTACTTAAATATATATTTTGTGTAAACGAGTAAGCTTTTTTTGTATTATTAAATATCTACTTAAGAGATTCGCTCCAAAGTAAATCTAAAAAATTTGTAATGAAAATCTTGCTTGTATTTTATTATCATTTCTACCGCGTTTAGAATCGTCTCAATATTCGACAACTTACCACTACGATCTAAATCTAAGCAGAAGAGACCTTCCTCTGTACCAATGACTAGACGATCCGGATCAATAATCGCTCCTGACATGACATTTTTAATAAATGCCAAGGTATTATCCAATAATTCTTTCGCTCTAAAAATCTATAACAAAAAGAGAATAAAATATTAATATAGCGTTAATAATATATTAATATTTATACTCTGTAAAAAATAACATTTATAACTTCTAATTTTTTGGTGAATAATTATAGGCATGAAAAAGAAAACGTAAAAGAAAATAAAAAGGTAATGCCAAAAAAAAAGAATATATCGTTATAAAATTTTTAATTATTAAATATATACCGTTGTGTTTGGAAGATTGTTTCTCTTTAAAATTCTATGAAGCTCACTTAAGGCTACCACCCATTTTGTTTTCTCGCTCTCCGTATCCGCTAACATTAATGTATGATTTCTCAATCCAGGAGGCTCCAATAACGACGTAGTTATCTGAATAAAAAAAGAAAACAAAATTGATATTTCCAAGCAAAAAATACAATGTATACTGTTATTACTCAAAATACGATACACAAATATAAAGAATATATACTTTGATTATTTAGAGCAATAAACAAAAAAAAACAAGATTATTAGAACCAAAATAGTAAATTTGAATCGTAAAAAATATTACTATGTCACAAAAGAAGTTAAACAGAATTTACGGATATATAATACAGAAGTTATAATTTTTCTTGATATTTATCACTAATATTTATTCCTGATATAAATGTAAAATTTCTAAGATCCGATTAATTCTTTTTGACGAATAAAATAAAGAGTTTACAGTAGCTGGACGATTAAAATTTGACGTTACCCTAAATATACACGGAATGTCCTTCTTTGTAGCATGTATCACGTCAGAATCACGAACAGAGCTGACGCTGAATTCTTCATCTCGCATATCCAGAACTTGCGAAACATATACAGACGGCAAAGCATTGCGATCTGGTGAAATGTCGTAAAGAAATAATTTGAAGTCGCAAACTACGACGAATTGACGCACCCAACCCTTCTTAACACCACCCATTTTTGGCACTTTGACATATCCTTCATAAGCAGTACCTATCCCACGTGTAGGATCGATCCCCAGTGGTCGTTTCGCTGAAATAAGTCGCAAACATTAAATGACAAGAAACTAACATATAACGACATAAAAATATGATAGTTTAACGTATCTGAAGTATAACATATAAATCTTTGGTCGCTAAAAAAAAGACAAATTCACGTGTCAATTATGTCTGAAATCACCAATTTTTTTCCAGATATTGAATACAATTAGAACTTTTAAATGAATCTGCTTGAATAAAATCATGACTTTGATTTGGACCACTTACTTTGATCATGGGGCACAGGACACATTGGAGGTACTTTGTCGCAGCAAGGCATATGGCAGGCGAAGCCGCACACTTCGCACACGACTCCTTGCCTAGTTAAACCCACCATCAATGACGTGCAGTGGTTACACTTTGTAGGCGCTGAAAACGTCCGTACGAGAAATTGGTGTGATTTAGGCTTTGGTTGCAAATTGGCTTGACCGTGAGTGGACGAAGACTTGTTCAAAAGTTCGTGAGATAATGGCGAAGTTGGATCCTAGAAACAAAAAGATAAAAAATGAAAAAAGAGAAGATAAAATTTAGTTATATATATATTTATATTATGAAACGTTTTTATACGCATATATAAAGCAGTTATAATTTGTTTTACTTTTCGTCATGTTTTTCGAAAAATTTATAAACTATACATGTGTAGGATACTTACGATACTAAGTTCAGACAGATTACTTTTGCTGCTCGTGATACTAGGTGCACGATTGTCCTCGATGTCACCTTCCACACTGTCGACGCTTCCATGACGCGTGCTACTTGTCGTTTCTTTAAGAAAGTGCTCGAGATATGACATCTGTGATGTAGGACGTTCTAGAACTAATGAGAGACAAAGATCGGATGAGTAACGTGTCAATGATAATGAAAAGAAACGAATGTTTGCCGATATATGTAAAATATTTGCGAACATGGGAAAATTAACACCATCGTCCTAGCGCTAGGGTTTCAGCGACATGTAATATTACCTTACCTGAAAATACGGTAAATCTCTTAACACACTTATTTGTAAAGTATACATGCTTTAAAGATTATTTGAAAAGAGGGTAGTAATTGCGTGCGTGTCTCCCTGATGTCTTTGTGTCAGAGAGATATATGCAAGAAATATTACAAAAGATACAGTGCATTTTACACATTCTAAGTTATGGCAAATGTAACTACTCCAAGATAGAACCGTGCGCTAGAGGAGGTAGCTTTGAAATGTTATAAATTTCAACTGGTTTTTACTGGCACGCAAAGCGAAATAATTCACACAAGGCGCATGTCTGTTAATCCATCGATTTAAAAAACAATCGAATAAAAATTATTAAAGCTAACTGTAAGAAACTCGTCAAAATAACACATTTACAAAATCCATTAACGATACTGCAGCTCGAACTAGGGCGATATCGGACGTCACACATCAACGTCTGCTTATTATAAGCTTCAAAGGCGATATGCAGCGCTATGTTTTACTCTTATCCGAGCTTTCCCAAGAAATCGCAGTATGAGAAATAGAATAATGGAAAAGAGGAAATAAATCATAGCGCTACACCGTATAATTAGCAGTAAAATATCCAATCCAAAGTCGCTTTTTGCTGCCACATCATTTACCGGGCGGCGATACGATGGCGACGGCATTCTGACTGATGAACGTGTTGACTGGAACGAATCTAGTTAATAAGCGACAAGTCGTGATGCGGGGGGCACGCATTACTGGTAGGGGTGACGACGGCTGATGTACGATGATACGTTGGGGTTTGGTGCTAACGACGTTTGGAGATTTGCTTGTTGTATCGCTGGATGAGACAGCTGTCACAAATATAGTTTGAAGATGAGCAACAAGAGGCCCCACACGCAGCTCGTTACGCCAATAAACAGAGGCACTTTGTAGTCTAGAAAATCAGAATCGCATACCGTACTGGAGAATCGAGTTACTATGCTACATAGATCCCAGTAATAACGATCTCTATAATTTGTGCTTTGTACATTGATATGAAACATATTTAATGCACTCAAACGTTTCAAACGATAGATTTTCCTCGCGCTTTCTAGAAAAATAAACATATTTTCCCCAGTGTAGAAAGATTCAAACAACACATTATTCACACCGATAAAGTTAGATTGTATATCGCACGTAACGATCAGCGATGGCAAAAATCTGAATAATCGTCTTTTAAATATTATATATATATATATATATATATAACAAAATATGTATAATTAACTTATATTTTCTTAATATTAAGATTTCTTCCACTAGACTCTCACTGCGTCTTATTACGTTTCTTAAATAAACAATAATCTATAATACAAAAACAAAGCCGGTGAAATTGAGGGAAGAAACTCTTTCCTAGAGTAACTTATATAAGTATATATACACTAATATTCACTATCTAATTTCACTTATTGCACATTTCTGATTTTATTTTATGCGCAATCAGAATGGAAATGATCGAAATATTTTAGCTCAGATCAAAGTTATAACAATAATGTTTGGTAACATTTTCACGTGACGAATGAGATATGTATTCAAGAGAATTAATGGCAATTCAAACAACTAATCGCCTATGATATCGCCTCTCTTCTCTTGCCAGCATTCAAGAGAAACTGACGAATAAATTCATCCCACAGAGCACATTTTGTTGAGGAAGAAAGTAATAAAAGTTTTATGTTCGCAGTCACCCAAAAATATTGTATTGATCAAAATGTAGATCGAGATTGGATGAATGTAGTAAAAGAAGTAAATAAGTAGTATATAAATAAAATATTGCAGATGAGACAAATTTTAAAGAAGACACTGTCGAGTATACCCGAAATCTTATCTACGATTTTACGAATAAGATAAAACGAAAAAGAGAAATAAAAATAATTGAGGGATCATCATCCTGGCATCATTGATTCTCGATAATTACTCGCAATATTTTCATAGCGCCTCTATTGTTTTATTCTAACTAGACCGTATAAAATTCTACAAAGAGATTATTGTGCCACACACAGACACTATGGCACATTATTTTCATCTCGTTAATAAAAGTCTTTTAAACTGTAAAAAATGTTTTCACCAAAATTGCACATGCGTAATATTTTAAATTCCATCTTATCTTGGAGGCTCATTGATTGAAAATTCTTTTCTGACATACATTTAAGGATGTATCGGAGGTACAATTTTAGATAAAAGTGCATGAAATTTGAAATACTTGAATATCTATATCTTACGCATAGTAAATCTAGATGTAAGAAACTCGAACTATAATTGGAGTCTTATTTTTACTCTTAGAAAGGTATTTTTCATATTACAAATGTTTCTTCCAACATTATTTGTGATACTGATAGCATATTTTTGTCAGTTTATACTTAATTAATTTTTTTAAAACAATGTAGTAAAGATAATTGAAACTTAATAGATAGTTTCATCTATCCGTATATTAGATGTATAAAAACAATTGAAAACATTGGTACTATTTCTTCAATATTTTTATTTTTCAAAACCGTCTCTTTCCATAAGAATACGTAGGAAATAAGTGAAAATTAAATTCGTTATTACTCGGAAACTGTTTAGTGAATTCGTTTAAAGTTTTTTTGCAGCACATTAGGAAGATTAAAAAACAATCTCACAAATTTTTATCGACTTGATACTATTTCGAAGATAGCTCAGATACATCCTTAACAATTTCCTTCATTTATTCGCAATTAAAAATATTTGATCAAACATTACAGCATAAATATAATCGTAATCTGATAAATGAATAATATTGCATATGGAAAAAAAAAAGAAAAAACAAAAATTTATATTAATGCGTACTATTTCCACAAAACTACATTGGTTTGAAGATACGCATGCAAAAGCTGTCACCGAAAGTGCAAGTGTAATCATAAAGAAATTTCAATAAGATTAGAATAGCCCCAGTGAAATATTTAATGTATGCGTGCGTGCGTGTATGTGTGTATGCGCGCGCGCGCATCAGTAACTTCTTCATAGTACGAGACTAGAATTTAAAATAGATTCAACACTTGTAGGTCAACACATCTACCAAATATGTATACACATGTACAGCTGCGACTTGCAGAACAAATGTAGACGCAATGTTTCCATAGCGGTATAACAAACGGATTTTTGTGCATTTCTCGCTTTCCACATTGTCAATTGAAGTGTACTTACAGCCTTCCCCGGTATCAAGACGTGCTTGCAGCTCTTTTACTTGTATATCTTTCCGCTTCAATTCGTGCGACATGGTATCCAATCGCTGCTTGAAATCTCTTAATTCCCTAAAAAAAAAAAGAAAAATAAGATAACCGAGTACAAAAATATTCGATCGGTTATAATCTCTCATTTGCAACTTATTTTTTTTTCATCAATTCTTTAGCAATGAAAATTACTTTTGTGCGGCTATCAAATCCGAGCGCGTCTTGGTGAGTTCCTCTGAAATTGCTTGTTTCGCTTGTATTTCACTTTGCAAGGAACTTTGCAAGTTCAAAAGTTCCATCTTATCGAGCTTCTGCGACCGTCGATTTCGCCAATTTTTATCCGCCATTGTGGTTCCGCTTCCAACGCCGCTAACTCCACCGGAGTGTTTTAAGAATTCCAATTCTTCCGTCATTTTTGTAGCCAAGGCCTGTAATCAGAATAAATAATAATTTCTCTTTTTTGCAAATAAAATAACAAAAATATTCCTCGATCTATATGTCATTATCGTATCTCGATGAATAATAATAATAATAATAGATTTAAGAATGAACGATCAGAGTGCAAATGTACCTGCAAATATCCACGAGCATCTTTCTCATCCGATACCCACTGAATAATTTCGGTAATCTGAGCTTCCCACTGTGCGATAGCTTCTTTCTTGTTCCTCAACTCCTCATATTCGTCCTCCAACTGCCTTCTCTCACCTTGTAATCTATTAACGCTGTCAGTAAGGGCACCGAGTTCCAACACAAGCTTCTTATTTTCTTCAACTAGCATAATCTTTTCTCTCTCGTGACGTCTATTTAATTCGCTTATAGTTTCTTCGCTATCGGTGATATTCTCCAATCTCGCGGCATCCAATTTCTCTTTGGTGAGTTGCACCTCCCTCTCCAACAGCTCTTTCCTAGTGTCCGCCTCGTGCAATTGTTCCTGCAGACTTCGAATCTCGAGATTAAACCTGCCCTGTTGTTGAGTCAAGTTTTCGTTATACTGGACTTCAAGCTTTTCAACTTCTGCTTTTAACCTGTTAATTTCCTGAGTGGCCAATGCGTAATTCGCACTCGAGTCGTTTCCAAGAGAACGTTGTCTTATCTTCTCCGTCTCCTCTTGCATTTGCTTGCAATATTCCTCGCTGCGTTCTCTTAATTTCCTTTCTTTGCTCGTCTCCGCCATCGCTTCATCGATTCTATTTTCCAACTCTCTACGCAGTTTCTCAGCTTTCCGAATATCGTGGCGTAAAGTATCGACTTTCTGCATTGCGACCTCCAACTCCTCCTCCTTGTCACGAACTTGTCTTGATAATTTTTGCTTCTGTTGCCGCAGTTCGGATAATTTATCCGACACTTCTGTATATTCTGTCATTGCGAGTTTACGCTGCGTGAGTGCGTCCTTCAACTCTTTGTCTTGAAGCTTCAATTTCTCCTGTGTGTCTAACTTGTCTTTGATAGCTTCTTCCTTTTCTGAACGTAAACATCGAACTAGTTTCTCAAGTTCCCGGAATTTCGTCATGTCACCGTTATCTAAAGTTCGTAATTCGCGTGGAACATCCATAGATTTCAACTGCGACTCCAATTCTGTACAGAACAAAAAGTTCTTAATACTATGACACACACATAAATACACACAGACGGACATTACGATAATTTAAACTTATAATTTTACCACAATTGCGTTTCGTAAGCGTATTTATTTCATCTTGAAGTTTTCTGGTCGCATTATTAGAATCCGGCGAAATACCAGGCGAGGAGTGACTCATCTGATGACTCGATTGATTTTTCATATCGTCAATAGTTTGTATCAATCGTGCGTTTTCTTCCTCGAGTATTTGTATACGTTTGTCCGGCTGAGATATAGTAGAAATACAACCCAGGTCCGATACGCAACTGTAATATCAAAGAAACTGAAGTGGTAGATAAAATATATTACTGATAAAGATCGATCGATTTGACATTTAGCAATATGCTGTTTGCGACAATTGATTCGATTCGCCTACTATTTTACGACGCATAGATAGGGCGCGATCAATTTCGTTCAATGAGTAAAAGCACATAAGGGTCTTCGTAAAATAAATGTCAATTGCCACGGATATTATCGCTATATCAATGATTATCACATCGATAATGGATATATATACACATATATATATACACACACGTTTACACAACGTAAATACAATAAAGAGAAAAAAATGTGTTTCGTACCTTCCTTGCGTAAAACTAAAACCAACAAATGGCAAATGAAGCGCGGAAAAGGCAGAATTCGCGGCTGGTGGAACGGCATCGGAAGTCCGAACATCGGTATCATCAACGTCAAAGTTGGATGTGTCACTGGGTGACGAAACTTCAGGAATGTATGGCGCAGTGCTATCTCTGAGCGTATCCCAATCGACTCCGTCGAACCAAGGATGCTTCTACATTTCAAAAAACAAAATATATAGATTAGGGCACATAAAACGTGTCGTTGTAAAATTGTCGCAGCGAAAATTACCTTGAAATCATCAATTCCGTTTTGACCTAGTCTAAATTCAGAGCTGCAAATCAATTTCCGCATCAGATCTTTGGCTTCTTCAGAAACATCGTACATAGAGTCCGTAGGAGGAAAATCAAAACAATTCTATAAACAGGAAACAATAATGAATATTATATTAATATCAATAGCAAACGATGACTCGGTAAATTCCTACAGGGATTCAGAAGTATTACCTTGTGATTCATAATTTTTCCATAAGTCTCGACTAGAGATTCCGCATAGAAAGGTGTTTCGCCATAAAGCATCTCGTACATACATACTCCAAGAGACCACCAATCGCATTCAGGACCATATTGTCCCTGACCATCTTCCATTGCCTAACAAACAATGATATGAGGCAATACACATATCATGCATACACGAAAGATGAGGGAGAAAGATGTAATATGTATTCGTCATGCGAAACATTGATAGAATACCCTCAATATCTCTGGTGAAATGTAATCCGGGGTACCAACAGCGACGTTACTTTGCACCGTACCGTCCTCGAACAGTCGTAAACAGGAACCAAAGTCTGCTAATCTGATATGACCATTCGCGTCCAGTAAAACGTTGTCGGGCTTAATGTCACGATGTACATAGCGTAAGTCATGTATAGAACCTATAGCTAGCACCATCTCCGCTATGTAGAATCGTGCCATATCCTCCGGTAGACGATCCTCGAATTTGCTCAGTAACGTCAATAAATCTCCTCCGCAATAATAGTCCATGACCAGATACTGCGGGATACAAAAAGGCAACGGTCAGGACATTTCGATCGAGGGCCAACGATTTTTTCTCCTCATTAAGCACGCGACGCAAAGTGAGACTTACCAAGTTATTGTCATCTTGAAAGGCATAATGCAGATTCGTGATCCATCTGCGATCACCGTACACCAATACGTCCCTTTCCTCTCTAAAGCACGCGGTTTCAGCACGTTTCAACATCTCCCATTTGTTCAAAATCTTCATGGCGAACACCTTGTCCGAGCCGCGCATTCTCACGACGCATACTTCCCCGAAAGCACCTCTGCCAATGACCTTGACGATCTCAAAGTCCTCCCGTGTCAACTGCAAATTCTTGATGCATGTAGTTATCGGTTTCACTGCAAAAAGAGAAACCAACGATGTAACTGACAAGCGTGCGACAGTCAAGGTTTAAGGATTAAAATGACAAAATTGTCACATCTCGCTGAGGTGAGATTCGAACGGGACAATCGCTTACCAAACTCAATAAAGTCAGAAACAGTCTTTTCGCGGCGTAACGAAGAATTGCAGCATTCATCGTAGAGCACGAGCAAAACGTCGATAAGCGTCTCGATCGAAACGATATGACTCGATCGTCCACCTTGGGCAGAACCACCGATGAACAGCCTTTCGAGTTGGCATAATTTTCCTCCTACGCCTAAACAGAACAGCACATTTCTAAATCGAGTGTAAATTAATAAGAAAACGTACACAAAGCCAAATATATGCTATGTGAGAACATGCAGGAACATTGCAAAATGTGGCAAACTTTTTTCAAATTGTATTTCGTGCGAAAAATTCTGGCATTTAAAACGAGATAAATATACATTGGAGAAAAAGAAAGCAAAGATTCTAAATGCAAGCAACACAAACAGATCTATTAACATGTCATTACCATTGTTGGGAAGTCCTTTCGACATAATGTCGGGAGGAAGATGGCCATAAAGGTACCGCGACGAATCTGACATGTCGCTTGGTCGACAGGGCTGCTTTTTACAATCTACAGTCGTCATGTCCATTGTCGGTACTCGTCTTTACCTCCTTATACCACATTGTTACGTTTTGATCAAAGTCTTGCGATAATCCTGTAATAATACAAGCGACTTCTTCAACATTTCTCACACATTAGTGATTGGTGGTTTAACTTTTATATACAAATGAAATACTTTGTCTATAACTCGTAACTCTTTTACAAAAAGTATAAGATTGTATTCTAATCGCAACAGAAGCTTTTCCGCGTTTTTTCTCTCAAAATAAATGCAAAGTAGTTTAATTTCTCATTTTTACGCCACAGTCACGTTTCCTCGAAATCGAAGATTACGAAGAAGGAACAGACGAGAAAAGGAGCAAGATGACGAAATAATTAAAGATAAAGGTTGACAAAAGTAGAGAAATTTGGAAAAAGTGGAGAAATAAGAAAAAGAAAATAAAATCTACTGAGAAAATGGATTATATAAAAACATAAACACTTCTTCCACAAGGATATCTTCATCAAACAAACTTGAAAATTTTATTTACAATTCCATTTCAGAGTAAATATAAGACTTGAAAAAAAATTGGATAAAGATCGATCTGTAAAAGAACTTGTAGCACAAACTTTTCTCTTTTCATTATCTTTTCCTTATCTCTTCACCATGGTATCCAGTGTACAAAATAAATAATGAAGAGCTCGAGCTTATATTATCTGTTATACAAATCAATAATAACTCCGTTTTCTTAGATCTTTGTCATCCACACTGCGCTTGCTTTCAGCAATAACATTTTACGACGACTGTCGGCTCCGACTAGTCGGAATATCATATGCACCGTGTGGATGCGCCAGGTCGAGCGCGAAACACTCCGGTCACGTTCCCCCCCGCACGCGGGGACCGCCGCGTACCCCGGGATCATTCACGTTGGAAATTACGTAACCGGCTACAAAGATAGCCGGGGGTACTCGGCGAAGGCGTGCAGCAGGAGAAACGCGCCTAAACAAAAAAGCGCGGCGGGGGTAAAAATAGTGCGCGCCGCGCGCGCGAGAGACAGAGAGAAAGAGAGATAGAGAGAGCGAGCGAGAGCGAGAGAGTGAGAGAAGAGACAGGCGTTCGCGGACGCGAGCGGAATCTGGCGATCCGACGGGACCTCCGGAAGCGGCCGTCGCCGTCGTCGTCGCGGTTCGTCCCGGACGTGGGGGGGTTTATAACCTCGCCGCGCGCGACGCACACCACATTGCCATTCGCGCACGGGCTCGCGTGACGTAAAGTCGCCCCGTCGCGCAGGAAGCTGGCCCCGCGGGCCGCGGGCGAGGGGCGAAGCCCCTCGCCCCCGGGAGATTCCGCGCGGCCGACCACGCGCGCCGCGAGTACCACGGGCGCGTACCTTGCCGTAAACGGCGCGGCCCTGCACCCGAACTCCGCCTCAGTCGTTTATCGCGCGCACCATTTGGTTATCACAAACCATCCCGCACGGCCATCTCCGTACACCAACAATTCGATTGACCCCCTAGCAGGCCCCCTCGGAAAAAAATATGGCAGCCCTACGTCATTGAACGGAGCGATGGTAATCGATACGTAGATGGGCAACGCTGTCGGACGTCTCGGTGGTCTCGGACTCGCCTCTCGCGGATCCTCCGCCGGATCGAGGGCCCAGAGGTCGCGCGGATCGCTCCCTGGAATTTCCTCGGGTGGAGAGAGAGACGGACTTGTAGCGATTTCGCACTTGGACGCATTTGTTTGTCTCATTGTCATTAGAGAATTTTATATTTTTATTTACAATAATTTCATACTTTTTCTTTTTCAATAAAGGCACAATTTTGCACGTGCTATTTTTGATGCTGGTTTACAAATAATGAAATTTCTGTTTGTTTTTACAAATTTGCTTATAATAATTTTCTCACAATAATAATATATAATATACATAAAAATTATATAATAATTATACAATAAATATAGTAATATAATATATATGTAATAATATATAATAATTATATACAATTATTAATTTACTTACAATAATATACATATATAACAGTTGAATTGAATTAAATTAATTTGTTTTAAACAGACGTTTTAATAGACTTCATCAATATTAATTGACTTACGTCATTTTTAGCGATGCAGATTAATCTCGGTTTACCTTTCTCTCCGTCTTTTTCTAGTCCCAAGGATCACGGGGCGCGCTCGTCGCCTGCATTCGCAGGCTCCAGTGACAACAAAGCGGCTCGGTGCTGTCGCAAGATCGAGTTCACTTGTCATGGAAAACAAGAGTAGCAACAATTTCATTAGTTATGTGGGCCTGGAGGAGCACGAGTTGCAGGTAACTGCCGCCTACGTTCGGCTATGCAAACGCTCTTCCGCTCTAATCTCGTAATTGATCTCCACGTTACCGATAAGCTCTCAGTTCGAATCTGCCGATTGACGGGACCGCGGGTCCGAAATGTTTGTCTCGCTGATCGACGTAACCTCCTTGCAGACCCTCAGCTCCAGCCGACGTAATTCGCTGATTGAAAACAGCATAAGGCTGCTGCCGGGGGAGGTCCTTATCGCCGAGGCGCAAAGTGTCCTTATGTTCTCGCCTGTCAGCGACCTGAAGCAAGGCATATCTGGCGTCCTATCGGTGACCAACTTCAAGCTCACCTTCGTCACCAGCAGCGATTCAAACGGGGAGGTATAACGGATACACGTGTAACTTTGTAATTCGTTAAATTGATTATTAGAAACGTTTAGACAGGTATATGATTGATATTGATAACGTATCGAAGAGATATCTAAGGGTCTGTGTTTACAGAACGTTACTCGCCAGCAAAACCACTTGTATGGATATACAGATACGTGTTTGACAAATATCGATGAGATCTACGTTACAGTGGGTGACAAAAAGAGAAAGCTAGTTCCCGGTAATACAGTACCGTCGAAAGTAAAAGGGATATTTATTATCTGCAAAGTGAGTTTTTTATTCTTATGGTGTATGAGTGACTTAACTAAGTTGATTTTAGTAAGTCTGTTCTGTAAAGATGCTGTGTAATTTTGTATTTTTATAAGCTGTAAAATTTACATTGCATTGTAAGTACCGATTTTTCCAACTTCTTGGCAAGATTAACTAATAGTTAAATTATACGTCTATCTTTGTTTTATCTTGAAATTAGACAAGTTCAAGAGTATGATTTAATTATTGATCAGCTCACCAAGAAGTTAGAAAAATCAGTTTTAAGTGTGGAAGGTCAGATAGAAACATCTTACAGAAATTGATTGTCATTAAAGAATAGTGTTTTTGTTATAGTTTTATATTTTTCAAAGTTATAGAGTATGAAACAAAATATTACAGGATAGACCTTTATATAATAAGACTCTTATAAACATAGATGGATATTAAAAATTGATTCTCTCACTTAGATGGAATAGAATTAGCTAATAATTGTTTAAAATTGACAAGCAACTTTGTTGATATGAACTACGCGACATTGCGATGAGAATTGTGTTATGAATTACAGAATCTAAGGACATGGTCGTTTTCTTTCAAATTCTCACCTCTCGGGCATGGTAAGAATCTTCTGACCGCGTTGCTACATCATGCTTTTCCTAGCCGGCACCAACTGTTATTTGCCTATGATTACAAGTTAGTATTTTATTTCCTCCATTCTATAAATGTCAAGTAACAGTAACATATTGCATCAATATTATAATTTCCTATTCAACAATATAAATGTAATATGTGTACATAACAGTTATCATTGAGTGGAAAATTATAATATTGATGCAATGTTACTGTTAATTGGTGTTCACTGGGATGATATAAAATATAATATATGCATTCCTCAATACACTTTCTACTAATCTTTGCGTGTCTGATTACAGAGAAGCTTATTACAGTAGTCTTGACAAAAATGTACAACTATTTCGAGAAATATCGGATTGGCAAAACGAATTGAAAAGAACATTGTGTAGCGATGAAATAAGAAAAGGTTGGAGATTATCCATGGTTAACACGAAATTTCAGCTTTGTCCCAGGTAACTCGCTCGTTGAGCGTAATTTGTGCAATTACAAACGTGTCGACGAAATTTCCATTAGTTACCATCTGTTTGCAGTTTATCGCAATATGTAGTGGTACCTGCGTCTGTGACCGACAGTCAGTTGACAGATGCAGCTAGACATTTTCAAGGTAATAGACCACCGGTATGGTCCTGGACGAATGCACACGGTGCGGCATTAGTAAAAATGTCTGAATTATTGCCAACGATTACAGAGAGGATGCAGGAGAATATTATGTTTGAAAATGTTCGTAAAAGCCATCCTCAAAAGATACCTCCAGTAGTTATCGAATTGAATAAAGAAATTAATGTAAAGTTAATAGCGGCAAGTTTTACTAAATTCATTAGCTTATGCACACCAGGTAAATCTTTAATCGACTGATATTTTCAAGTATCTTGAATTGCGAGAAAGGGGAAATTACCTAAACGTATATATATTTGTTTCAGAAAACATCAGACAATTCTGGATTCAAGATAATAATTTTTATTCATTGTTAGAAAATACAAAATGGCTTAAATACATATCGTATTGCCTACAAAAGACAGTTGAAGTCTGCGATCGTCTTAATTTAGGAATTTCCGTCATCTTACAAGGTAGTTGTTCAGATAATCTGTTCGCGAGTGCGGCGGACGTAGAGGAATCTTTTAACAGAGGCAATCGGCTAGTTCGATAATTTGTCAAACAATCAAGGCGAAACGTCTGTTATAAACGAGAATCGTTTTTAGAAGGTGCCGCCAGAGACTTGTGCTGCGTTATATCGAGTTTAGCGCAACTGTCGCTGGATCGTCACTTTCGTACTATAGCAGGTTTTCAATCGTTGTTACAAAAAGAATGGGTCGCTGGTGGCCATCCGTTTTGCGATAGATTAGGCCACATCGTGAAAGCTAATTCGGAAAAGGTATGCATAGAATCTAGTTTGGTTCTCAGCTTCGATTACTGACGGTGTTGAAATCATACTTTATTTTATTATCATATAAAATGTTGAAATCATTTTTATTTTATTTACACAGTCTCCATTGTTTCTCCTGTACCTCGACTGCGTCTGGCAAATGTGTCACCAATATCCAACGGAATTTGAATTCACGGAAACGTACTTGACCACCCTGTGGGATGCGGCACATGTTTCCATTTTCGATACCTTCATTTTCAACTGTGAGAGAGATCGGGCGGTGGCAGCTATGGTAATGGATTTTACTTGAAATCTCTCACTACTGAAAGTGTCGAATCAAAGTACCACGACCCGAACGTTACATTTTTTATTTTTCAGGATCCCAACACGCCTCTCGTACTTCGTAGCGTGTGGGACTGGCGGGAGCAATTCAACGATCAGGATATCCTGTTATTTTACAATCCTTTGTTCGTTCCCCGCGGTGCCGACAAGACGGAAAACGGCACGACAATTGTAAGACCTTTGTACGCGGTTTCCAGTCTCGAGCTTTGGACGCAATGCTACTTCCGCTGGATACCGACGCTTGAGATTCGTAACGGCGGGCAAAGGCATGTCGAACTTTACATTAGGTTACTCCAAAACGACGTAAATCAACTTGGAATAAACGAAAACCGCGTCTCGCCGGTAGACAAGGTCGGTAACTGCTCTCTTCACACAAACATCGATAGCTTTTATCCCTTCAGTAACAACAGATCGGGCAACACCGTCAGTGCGCCGATTATGAACAGTTCGATCCTTCTAAACGAGAGTTTGTTAGACGCGCAATCGTTGATAACCGCGACCGATTGACAGAATGCTATTTTCATGGCATTTAAAACGCGTACCTGATTACAGGGTAGTTTCTCCTTTCCTTCATTGCATGAAGCAATGTTTAAAAGATTCATTCGAAAAGAGTTGTCGAAACGTTTGTAAAGGAAAGGGCAATTTCCAGAGACAGGTATACATTTATAGGTATATTCGACTCATCAGTGCCGTTTCCCAGCGCTCGATGTAAACTTGTATCAGAGAATACAAGAGCTTTAAAATATGTGCCCGCGAGAAATTCATCGCATCATTGAAAGCAGCTCGAATTCTTTTCCGTGTAAAAAAAACAATAGAGATATTTATATATCTTAACGAGTTTTATAAATTCGCTCGTAATAGCGAACCGAGGACGGATTAGTTTTAAGGTAGGGTAAAAAGAATGTACATAAATCTCAGTGTAAATGAAAACGAGGAAATGGATATTTCCATTTCTTACCCATCGAAGACATCTCCACATTGTTACAAATAGATAAATAAAGTTTATAATTGAACGAAAAATTTTTCGTTCAATATCTCGTAAGCGAATATCCGATGTATTAAACGTATTATAAATTTTTTTCAAATTTAAATCTTTGAAAAGATTCTAACGTTTATACGTGTATGTTTTGGACAACATACATAAATAATGTGGTGCAAAAGAGAGCTTGATTTATTCATTATCTCAAAACCGAAACGATTTTATCGTCAGGAAACTGAAAATTTAAGATGGGAAGAAGCTGTAAGTAATAATGGAAAATATATTTTGGATTAAAACTGTAATGTCAAATTTTTTATTTTATTTCAAAAATATCTAGAAAATCACATTACTCATAAAATGACCTAATAATTTTACTGAATATTAACTTTGCTCATTTTACCGCCACTTCTGAAGCCAAGGAACGACCCGAATCCCATCGCTTGTGCTATAATGTGACATAAAGTCTGTTCTTTTTGCTGAATTTTTTTGCACTGTCATTTTTCCTCTTTTCCATTCCTTGGAGAGAAAAAAACGAACGCTCCATTACAAAATAGCTTGGTCAATAACATTACTGTCGTAAATGTCTCGTCGATAAAGGACACAGAATTTATACCCTTGATCTACGCTCTCTAATTATTTCTTATCCACGGTGTGCACCCAGGAGCGTTAACGAACTATCTGATTGATCAAGTTTCTCTACGGTACACGAGAAATGTATCTTATCGCGCTTACACGCTATCTCTCGACTGGTTTAGCCTTCCGAAAAAAACAAAAAGATAAATTGCGCGACGTTGAAGGGTCTTCAAATACAGACACTTCGGAAAAAGCATTAACATTCCCAGGTGTACCCAGTGCCTCTCGAGACGCCCTTTGGTAACGAAGCAGCACTCGTCGCGATTGGTCTCCACACTTGTATCCAACGAGGAACTGAAGGCAAAAACCAATTGCATCGAAGAATTACGAAGGACGCGCTCACTGAGCTGACAATGGGATTCGTATTGAGTTAGCCGACACTCAGCATTTCCTTAAAAAATTTCCTTATAGAATCGTTTGTATTTCGTATGAAGGCGTTTGAAGTGTAACTAAAAAC
>VBVR01001326.1:0-31710 GCA_011638315.1 Tetramorium parvispinum | reverse complement strand
TATTTATGTAATTTTAGAGAAGAGCAGGATTTGTTTTAGTACGTACTTTATTTTTTGTCCGTAAGATTTTTTAATCCGTAAAGCCGTTTCGATGATTTATTGCAGTAAAAATGATCTGTAATGTCGGTATCCAGCATCACCTTAAGGAATTAAATTGATCAAGATCCTGCAAAAGGCTAGGGAAAGATTTTTAAGGAAAGGAAAATAAAGGCTCTATGATTATGAAACCATTTAGACAAGAAAAGTGTTATTGTCTAAATAATCTAACAGTTGATGGTACTAAACTACTAAACTTAATTAACAAAAAAGAGGCGTAGGATTCTTAACGTGACCAATTTAATTATAAAACATAATGAATCTACAGACAACTTAATTTCTCTATATTTGGATATTTGTCAACATACTACATCCTTTATATTGTCTATCACAGTTTCTCGAGTTAGCATCATCTTTTCTAATTGAGCAGGGAAATCCACTCCAATCATGGCAGTTAAAACGCTCTTCTTAGGTACACCAGCATCCTTGCGCCTCTTTTGTGGCTTCCTCTTTTTCTTCGGCTTCTTGGGTTCGTCATGCCGCTGAATATGTGCTATCAACTTTTGCTTCGACGTAAGCCCCGCGGAGCATATGTCGCAGTAAAACCTTTGTCCCAAATGTCTAATCCTCACGTGCTCCTCCAAATTAGACTTAAAGTAGAAGGTTTTCTGACAGTTGTCGTATGAGCACTGCAGAACCTCTCTGTCCACAGAATGTATCTTACTGTGTACTTTAAGTCTGCATTTATTAAGAAATTCCCTGTCGCAAGTGTCACATCGGTAATCTGCAATGAAAGTTTGTTCTGCTAGATTAAATTCTTATGATATATATTTTTTGTAATACCTACGTGTTATATGTTCCGTTGCTTTATGTGTACGCAGAAGCGACCATTTACTGAACACCTCCGTACAGTCAGCTACTGGACAAGGATAAGTCTTCTGGTGTGTCGTTTGATGTTTCTTGAATTTGCTGTGATTCTGGAAATTTTTGGTGCACTTCTCACAGTTGTAGATCGTGGACATAATCGAATGCGCAACTTCTTGGTGCTTGACAAACTGATGTTTCTTATCGAAAGACTCGTCGCACTCCTTGCAGGAAAACCTCTTCTTCTTGCCGTGCATCCGCTTGAAGTGACGTTTCAGATTGTGAATGTAACTCATTTCCAATGAGCATTCCGAACATCTGAAATTAAGTGATACATTAATATATTGTCTAGAAATTCAATTGAAGTTTATGCCAATATATATATATATATATATAATATATACAAACTTGTATAACTTCTTCGTGGAATTATGTGTTACCATATGCCTTTTCAAATGAGACGAATTCATATACGACTTTGTACATTCTGGATAGTTGCACTGGTAAGGTCTCTATTATACAGAATCGTTAGTGTTAATTATTGAAATATCACATAATACAATCATTTTTATGCTCATGTTTTTGTTACCTCTCCAGTATGCGATCTCTTGTGCCTTTTCAATCTGGAAGGTCGTAGAAATGCTGCGTTACAGTCAGGATAATCACATTTATGCTTCTTCTTGTCCTCCTCAATTTGGATGTCGCTTTCATATTCACTCTGGAGATCGGACACAATGTCCTTGTTATCCTCCTCTTTTATTTGACCCATCTTGATGACATTCAGTTTATACCTTTTCAATTGAAATAATTTTGATTTAACAACGAATTATACATACATACATGCATATATATATATATATACACACACACAAGTCAATTATTAAAATCCTCAAAACTTAATCTTCCAAGTTAGGAAAGACATTAAGATTAACTGTATTTAATCAGTTAACCTATACGACATCATCATGATTATTCCATGTTCATGCGACTTATATATGGAAGCTTTTCGAAACTACTAAGAATCCTCCATTCCCTGCCCTTGCTTATTCCAACAATGGTTCATGCAACTTATATAGGGAAGCTTTTAGAAACTTCTAAGAATCCCTATCCTCTCATTTCTACCAAAAGGAAGAAATTTATTCTAGAAATTTGAAGATATGTTCAAGAATTTTTAAGGATTCTTTGAACTAAGTAAAAAAAATGGTCTAAAATAGAATATTCATATCGGTGTAGATAAGATTCACTTGGTATTTTAAGGGCTAATTTACTGATTTTATTATATTAACTTTGCATAAAACAGAAAAATTTAAATTACATGTGTGTGTTAACGGATTTTTAGAGATTCTTTGAACTAAATCAGAAAAAAATTGTCTGAAACGAAGTATTCATATTGGAGTAGATAAAGTTCTATTTTTCACGTGGTTCTAAAGGCTAATTTAGTAATTTTATTGTACTTTTTATAAAATAACAGAATAATTGAAATTATATTTTTAAATTACATATACATTAAAATCACATTAAATTAAATTTACATGAGAAAATCACAAAAAAAATCACAAAAAAATACTCTTTCATCAATCTTAGAGAAATTTGATTTGCGCAGCATATAAAATAAAAATTATTAAATAAGCATAGAAAATAGAAAAATTAGAACAAAGTCACCCTTTTATAATTCTAATTTAATTAATCGATGAGTCATCAGTACAAAATTCCTTTTGGAATTCTGTGTGGAATTCCTAGTTTTGAGGATGTTGTTTTCTACTTCACTCATGTTTATTTTTGTTGCAAATTAATCGTACTCTTGGTTATGTGTTTTATTTTCTTTTCTATCGCTAATCGAGATCAAAATTGATCTATATTGATAGAAATGAGATCCTGCCTTTAGATTTTTCTCTCAAAAACTCACCTCGATTCAATAAAATCGCTACCGTTACAAGGTTATGAAACCGGTTGAACCATCATACACCACTATGCACCACTATGCAAGACTGTGCATCATGCATGCGCGTTTTCGAATGAAAAAAATTCCATAAAAGGTGCATTTGGCGGAAAAATGGCGGAGATAGTGTTGGTATCAACGAAAATCTCTAGGTATTTCAAATTAAATTTCTGTGGGTTAGTCACACTGAGTAAGTGTAGTAAACGTGCAGCTCGCAATGGTGCAGGTGCAATTGACCGCGACGCCGCGGCGCCGCTGTATTTCCTTTCGGTGATCCTTTCGGTGACTGATCTTCTATCGGATTTAGAAAATACAAAGCAGTTGTTGGATTTTATACTCTTAAAAATTTATAAAATCCAACAACTGCTTTGTATTTTCTAAATCCCACAGACTCAATCACCGAATGTAAATTTCAACGATTTTTTTATTTAATTTCAACAAGTGATCACTCTCGAGCATTTTAAACGATTCATAACTATAATTAAGATCTCTGTCATATATTATCGCGGAATTCAATTTGTCTGCTTTGGACGATTTTATAATATTTCTCATTGATTATATGAGGAATATTGCGAGGAGAACAACTCTCAATATTGAAAAAAGGGTCATAAATGCACTTGTATGGACTTTGACCAACTCTGATTAATGGTAAATTTTTTTCACTATATATATATTATTTTTTATTAATATTTATATATAGCTTAATATACATGTTAAATTATAATACAAAATTCTGGTTGGGGCAATTGATTATAAATTAATTGCTGATTGAATTAATTAGTGTTGATTAATTGCAGACGATTTAAGATATTACAAGGAATTTCTCGCTTCTATTCGATCGAGATGTTGGAATTTTATCTCTTCCTGAAGTTGATAACGGGTCATGTCCGCTCTTCTCGGACACATGCAATAAATCGGCACGATGCATGTGCATTCACGTTTAAACTAATCGGAATGCTACGTGCGCCTTTAGGAATTCAGGTCGTCGAAGACCACGACGGTAATTGAGTCGAGCATGTGCCCTATGCTCCATCGATGTTTTGTAAAAACACTTTTTTCTGGGGTTTGCACAGTTACGATTCAAACGCGGATTTCATGGTAGAGTCTCTTCTAAAGAGTACCTGGTGGCAATGAAAAACGCCACACCAAATTTTTTATTGAATTATCTATAATAAATAAAACGTTAAAAAAACGCAAGCTACAGATATTTTAATAAAAAATTTGTTTTTTTTGTTGCACGAGATGTATGTATCTGTTTTAACAATGCAATACCTAAAGTAAAATTTGCACGTGTCAAGTTGTTTGTTTCTCTTCATGTTGTAATTTTCAACAGAGCAGTCTCGCAATTGCGTCCGTAGAGAGAGAAACAGAGAGAGAGGGAGGGAGAGAGAGAGAGAAAGAGAGAAAGAGAGAGAGAGAGAGAGATTTGTATTATTCTTCTTATTTTATCCAATAGAGCGTATCTCCGAAATGTCAGACTATTAAAAGATAAGACATTCTATATCGTCTGGCGAATGGAATTTGCAAAATGACGTGGCATGTAATGAATGAATATAATTTAGAACGGTGTGACTTTCGTCATCACCGGGGTCGGCGAAGAATTTTGGTCGATGAGGTCGACCGTCCAAGAAAGGTATTGATACTTTTGCAGCATTCATCATCGACATAAACAAAAACCCAACATCGAGATATTATAAGAAATTATATAGAAGACCAAATATTGTTGCGGAGATTAACGGTGGTTTGGCGATTTATTTCAGGTATTCTCTAAACAGGTCACAGAGAATTTTACCACTTCGAGAAGGTTTGACCTTTTTGGCCTGTGTGCAGCTTTATTTTTCCTTTTCGAGGGATGTGCGACTTTCGATAATTTTAATGCCTGCATATAGACAATTATATATCCCTGGGCTTCGCGTCTCAACAGCTGGGACTGGGAATCGTTGTGAATGTATGAAGAGAGAAGACGGGAAGAAGATGTGATACAGGATAGAGAGAGAGAGAGAGAGAGAGAGAGAGAGAGAGAGAGAGAATGCGCACGAGGGAACGAGAAAGAGCGGTGCCAGCTATTTTACCCCCACTGGGAGTTGGGATTTACAGGCCACGTGATCGACCAGCAGAATTCGCGGCGTCCGCCGAAAATCTAAATCCGTCCGAGCCGGGGAAGAAGAAGAGATCCACCATCTCGGCCTGAGCGACACGAAACAGCCGCCGTGAGATAGTTCATAATCGCCCGTGGCTCGCAGCGGATCGATCGAGGGATCGCGCGCGAGTCCGCGAGATTCGCGCGAAACCTCCTCGCTTTACGCGATTCTCACTTTCGCGAGCGGAAGAGGGTGAGAGCAAGGAAAAGAGGGAGGAAAAAGAGAGATCGCTGTTTCTCTTTTTTCTGTTTCCCGGGAAAACGGGAGAACGGCGGGGCGACGACGGCGGCTGATTCGTCGTGAAATCGCTCGAGGAACATGATCCGCGTGGACGAGTCGGATCCGGTGGGAGGTAAGAGAGAGAGAGAAGGATAAAGGAGTAATCGTTTCTACCGAACAGGAATATCGGGATATCAAGGAGAGGGAAAGAGGGCATGGCACGTTTCGAGAAACGCGGGAAACGGCGGATGCGAAACGTGCGCGCCTGTCAGCGCGCTCAATGGAAACATGCGCGACTTTTGAGAAATCAAGAGATCGGTTATTCTTGATGGAGTAGCATGTAATCTTTCGCTGGCGCCTTCTAATGCCCAAGTAGCTGCCACCGTATTAAAATGATGCGTCCTCGGCGAATTCAATTTTAGTGACACGGAGAGACGTAGTATCTCGTATGAATTTTCGCGCCTTAAATAAACATAGAAGCTATTTTCGCGTGTTGTGTAGCGTTGGAATTTGGTTTGTATCTCGAAATTGAGGCTTCAATGTTTATTTATTATATGCCACGTGAAATTGTAGACGGAAGCTCCTTTTGACAACGAAAATATTGAGCCACATGTAATAGAGATAAACGAATGAAAAAATGAAATAATAAGAAGGAAGGATAAAAACCCAGTAAACACATTAAGTAACAGTAATATAATATCAATGTTTTAATTTTCCGTTTAATAATGTAATTGTCATATACAAGATGTGATACACCACACTTTTAAGTTACTTAGTGTTTACTGGGGATTAGATTTTATTTATGGCGCTAATAAATATTTATTTATTTTTGAAGATGGACATGGAGGGCTTGAGAGAAAATCAACGATCCTTTTTAAGGAGGAAAAGAATAGAAAAATATTAGGAAATTTAAAATAAATAAATCGTTAAAATATAACAAAGAAATTTTGTTAACAAGAAAAATGATAAGAATATAGAACCATCGGCGTCTCAACGAGGTCTTGGCGAAAAGTTTTGGCGCCAAAACTCTCGAGGAGAATGAGAGCGCGACTCTCAGGCTTGCCTCTTTCCATCTTCAAGATACCCGGCGTCGCGCGGCAATGAGATCAAATGCCAAACGCCTACTCACCCCCGCATTCCGTCCTTCTCACCATCGCACGCCTGTTTTCAGAGATCGAGCCCAGCTTCCCCTATAGAGACGTGACGATACGCCGAGGTGTCGAGTTCAAGGACGATTATGACATCCAATCGGAGCTCGGACGGTGAGTGATTAAATCTGTCGATCGGCGGATGTGTATAGACGCCTGTGCATCGTGCCAACGGCGTGTTAATCATGCATGATCAATGCTTATCAATCACGACGCAACGACATCATCGTGGCTCACGGGGAGAATTTCCAGGAAGTTAATGCGCGGAAGCGAGGATCACGTCAGCGTAGTTAATTAGTTTAATTTATCAGCTGTCAAAGCACTTTGCGGTCGTAAGACATCCTTCTGATCTGAAAGATCGTAGACAAGTGGTATAGAACGTTTAAGATGAATGCGCTAACGCCTTTTCTTATTCCAGATAACCGCTCTGGATGAAATAACATCTAATTAACTCCTAATTAAACCGGTAGTCTGAATACAAATGTCTTCATCGCGTGGCCTTCGTTCGATAATTTGGGTATCGAGTGTTTAACATCCTCGGTAACATTATTAGAGCCGTTGGCTCGTTTCCACGAAATCATACGGCGGTGACGGAGTCGCAGGAATGCGCCGTCGCTGTCAGGTGCACGTCTGCGGAATGCAGTGCGAGCTGATAAGGCGAACACGCGCGGTCTCGGTTCATGCTAGCAATCAAGGACCCGCGATACATCTATAAATAAATATCCGTTTCTCTCGACCCGTGAGTGAAACGGTACGCACGTCAAACGGCGTTCCGATGTTGGACTTGGGCGTGCCCGGTGCTCTTGACACCGCTGATGAACTCGGCCGACTCGTCAATGCCGGAATGCGATTTGACAATGAACGTCTGCCCTACGCTACGCGATTTCGAAATTGAAGGCGAGCCTAATAAGAGAGCGCGGCCCAGGTGTTCGGGAGCAAATTGTTAAAATAAACTGAGAAAGAAATCGATTTTTTTTTTTAAATTGGATACGTGAAATTGTTTCTCGCTAAATTGCTTCTTTCGAGCTTCACGATATCGACGTCTCTCAGAAATTAAATGTCAAATACGAGGAATTTAATACTAATAGTAATAATAGCAAGAGCGAAATAACAGTCTTCTAGTAGGAAATCCATGTAACATTTAGATTCAAATATTCTTTAAAATAAGAGCGAACTTTAGAGCGATAATCACTCTATCCCTTCTTGAGTCTTAAGGTCTCTTTATGTAACACTATAATTAATTAATAAATTAACAATTTTGAATGTTTAATTATTGTATAATAATAGAATTTAATTAATAGATGCAATAATTACGTGCAACATCCGTTGACTTAGATACACGAACTCAATGATTCACTAACTTGGCTTCGTGACAAGCATGTTGTATTCTGTCTCGTGCTGCCAGGGACACGTTGCGGATGTACAGCTTTGGCAGATCTTCCAGTGTTTATCACTTTTTACGCGTAATTTGTTATTACCCAAGAATCCTGTGTTCTAAAGATCGTAGCGCGATTTTATACACCTTGTTACTTTAGTGAACAGAAAGTCAATTTGTACATAGCTATTTGTGTATAAGCCAAGTGAATTTTACTTCGTTATGTAGATTTAAAGTTTAGACTGGTATACTTAGTATTTAAGTATTAAGTACAGTAAGAACAAAAAATATGTTCAAGCCTTTGATTAATTTTTCTGTTTCGTTTCAGAGGAAAATTTGGAATTGTTTACCGATGCAAGGAGAAAACGAGCGGCTTGATGCTTGCCGCGAAAGTGGTGAACATTATGAAGAAGGAGGACAGACGCGCTGTGCAGAGAGAAGTCGACATCATGCGACGCTTACAGCATCCACGATTGATTCAGCTGTACGACGCCCTTGAGGCGGGGAAACAGATATATGTCGTTCTAGAATTGTACGTTTTTTCTCGAGGGCGAGGCAGCGACGTAGGAAGCGTAAGATTAGAAAAACGCGCGCTGCGGGATTACACTTAAATTTCCTTCATTTAAGGATCGACGGCGGCGAGCTTTTTGAGAGAGTGATAGACGACGATTTCGTACTGACAGAACGCAGTTGCGCCGTTTTTATGCGGCAGATATGTGAGGGAATAGAATTCATGCATGGTCAGAAAATCTTGCATCTCGATTTAAAAGTGAGTCGTTGATTTACTTTATCGATATGAATTATTTCGAATATAACACAAAATTTATAAATCTTCCGTAAATTTTTCTATGATTATAACATGTCTATTATAAATTTCTTTTTTAATTGTTATGTTTTATATTTATCAAAGAATCTTTGAAAATTGCTCCGTTTGTAAAAATATAATTATCTATGTCTATAATCTTCTTTCCTTTGCATCTAATTATTTATGTAATTATTTAAAATTTATATCTGTTGTGTAGCCGGAAAATATTCTATGTCTGACGAAAGAGGGTAATAGAATCAAAATTATCGATTTTGGCCTGGCGAGGGAATACGATCCAAGTAAGAAACTGCAAGTATTATTCGGTACGCCTGAATTTGTTGCCCCGGAAGTCGTAAACTTTGATCAAATTGGATTCGGTACTGACATATGGAGTATAGGTGTTATTTGTTATGTATTGTAAGTTATGACGTCGAATATTACAGCTTAACTAAGAATACATCTTGTAACAATCGAGCTTGCTCATGTAACAATTATTTTAGATTATCCGGATTATCACCGTTTATGGGCGACACGGACATAGAAACAATGGCAAATGTCACTATCGCAAAATATGACTTTGATCACGAGGCCTTCGCCGAGATCTCGGAAGATGCGAAAGATTTCATAAGATGCCTTCTGGTGAAAGACAAGGAGTAAGTATATTTTTTTGCTACATAGAAATATATAAATGTGTATATATATATCTATACATATATATAATTCTTCTGTGTTTCAATTTCTCTTCCTGTCCTTGTTGCTTTCTTCTTTTCAGTTTTTCTCACCTCTGACTTCTTGTATTCCCGTATTACTATTTCCTGTATCTATTATTATATTCAGAGAAGAAGTTCCTTCTGTTACGCTGTTTAAATTATCCCCTTTGACTCGTTGTGAGGGTGTGCATATGGCTCACAAGCAACTCACGCTTATCATAGCTAATCTGACTTCCATTGTTGTTTTATTCCGAAATGTTTTACTTTAGTGAACACAATATCCAAGAATTTGTCAACCTGTCGATTAGAAAAAAAAGTGACTTTTATATGTCTATCGCGACTATCTATAATTAAATATAAGAATTTATATCGTGGTGACTCTACCAAATGTGAGTTCCAAATATGCAATGACATCGTGATCGTAGTATTGTAACAGCTATTATTTTATTCTTGTCGCATTCAAGAAACGATTTTATTGTTTCGAAAATATCTAAATGTCAAACAAATAACAGCAGTATATAAAGCTTGTATAATCCTCTTTATCGAGAATTTTGCATTCAGACATAACGCACGAAATATACATTTGTACGATACTCGAATCTACGCCATCATTGTACTCTTCGTCCGTACATTTTCGTCCTCCTAACTGTTCGCCCTCGCATCGCGGAATCACGCGTGTCTCCACGTGACAAGGGAAACGCACTATCGAGCCTGGGACACTAGAGCACGACTCTCCTCACGACGAGCCTTTCGAATCTTTCAGAAAGCGAATGACTGCGGCGCAATGCCGGGAGCACCGATGGCTGGCCCGAAAAATGAACAAGCCCAAGAGTGAGAAGGAGGTCGCGGGCCTGGCGGCGGCCAGACGTACGGCCTTTATCGAGAATCGTCCCGTCATCGGTGTCATCAACGATAACGGCAGAGAGGAGCTGGACGTGACCAAGGACAATCTCAGACTGTTCGTTGAGCGCTGGCGGGAACATCCGGACAGCCCGTACACGATCGACTCGTATCACACTTTGCCGAGGAACCCGCTTCACAATCGCGATGAATCCGTGTCTCTGCGGGGTCACAGTCCCTCTCCCTGCGACAGCCTTCGCAGCAGCAGCACGCAGTCGGAGAGGGTGGTGGACCCTGCCGCGAGAGATAATTCCAGCCACCTGCTGTCCGTTCCAAGTCTCAGCTTGTCCTTGGAAAGGAGAGCTTCCGAGGGTACGGCCGCGCGAAACCGTCGCGATCCCGCCAGCCAGATCGCCTTGGCCGAGGAGATTATCAAGCTGTCCGAGCACTTGCGCTCGATCGCCATGGGGTCGCAGGTGGACGAGGGAAATAATGGAGGCGCAATGGAAGCACAGCGATCCACCAAAAGGCCCGTTGACATCGGGAATAATCGCGATATCCGCTCGAAGAGCAGTATCAAAGTGACCACGTCTCACGTGGACAAGGAGACCAACGAGATCACGGAGAAACTGTCCAGCATCACGCGGCAGCGAAAGCTCAACGGAACGACCTTTCACAGCAGCCGTAGCTTCGACAGATACAATCTCGACACGAATTTCAGTAACGTGTTCGTGGCCCTGAGGAGAACAAGCATCGGTGACGGCGACACGTCCGACAGACGCAGGGATTCGCGGAAATATTCCCTCGAACGAGCGGCGATCACAGGGGCGATGGAGGAGAAGTTCAACGGCCAGAGGATCGGTAGGAAGTCTTCCGTCAGCGCGGAGGATATGGACTTGACGCCCCCGTGGCGACGTTCGCGCGTGAAGCGATCCTTCGGCGAAACCAGCAGGGATGTTCCGCGGATATCGAGCTTGCGGGATCTGCACAAGAATCTGAATCTCGACGAGCCGAGCAACACGAAGGATCTTCTGTTACATCTGTTGGGCGAATGGGACGAGGTCACCACGACATCCTGCGGCAGTGGCGGTGGCAGTGGTGTCGGCGCCGGCAGGAAATCCGTGAGCCTGGATTGGTGCGCGGCTGACACGATCGCTAGGAAGACGATGAATTCGTTGGCAGAATACTTCCAGTCGAAGCAACAGGAGGCGAAATCTTCCAACGTCGCGTCCTCCACGTCGCCGTCGATATATCGTTGAACGATACGTCCGCACCTGCGGTTTGTGTATCCGTCGCGACGTTAACACCTTCCTCTTTTTTTCCGGTTATCAACTTTATTTCGGAATGATTTCACTCTCGAGCTAAGATATACGCCTCGGATAATAATATACTTGATAGATAAATCGTAAAGATTAATCTATGAAAATGTGAATCTTTGATCTTTGAAATCAGAAAATAATTTTATTACTCAACCCCTTTCAATCCATTTTAATTTATTTTTTAGGGACATTGTTACAAATGACATACAAGTGCATTCTTATTTCTTATTTATTAAATAACTAAATTTTTAAGGAAAAATTAGAAGAAGCGCAGAAGAATTTTTTAAATATATTAAAAAGAGTAGATAATAAAAAGTTTTAATTATCTCGACGTCTGTTGAAATAGACACAACTATGATGAATATTTATACGGAAAGTTAAATCTGAATAATAGGCATGGTGGTTTTATGAAGACCCTGCGAGCGATAAAAACTTTATGAATTGCTAATGAAGTCTCTATGGTCCACATATACCTTCTAGTCTAATTGTAAGCAAAATTCTCGATAGCTGTATACTATACATTCATACATTTTCAGTGTACACTTTCAGATCAATAGTTTTATATACGTTACAGTATTAATCTTCATCAAGGCCTACCGTTTCAATTCGATTTTATTCCTTGCAAATTAATAAATTTATCGTGCCTTTTATCAAAAAGAATGGCGCAATTTATCGAATTTAAATATTCTTTCCCGGCAAATAACAATTTTGCAACGTTCCAGAGGGAAATTCTTATTTAATATACTATTATTTATTAATAGCACTTATTCGCACATATTCTTGTGTATAATAGCAATATCACAATTACGAGAGACGCAATAGATTAAGTTTAGAATTTTTTTACTCAGACTACATTGCACGAACTTTGCAAGAGAGCTGATTAAAATAACATGCATCCACGCACAAGTTTCTTGTTAAAAATAGTCCACTGTTATATTTTATATCTAATATAAATCACACAGTACTCTACAGAAAAAGTTTCCGCTTGCTTCGCCTACACATCTCTCCCACGAATAGCGAGTAGATTAAGAAACTGATTAGTCTTCTTGCTATAGGAGAAGACCGACTGCGGGAAAGCTAATAGAGCACCGTTGGCTGGAAGCCGCTCTGGAGAACCCGATACAGAAGCACCGATTGAAACGCTATGTCATTAAGAAGCGCTGGGTTAAGGCCGTTAACACTATCCTGGCATTGAAACGGATGGGCGCGCGTCTCGACTTCGACTTGATCTAATCTCGTCAACGACATCACGCAAACTCGATGATTCGTTATACGAAGTGGACATTTAACATTTGTACTAATATACCTGTGCATTTCGTATAACTCGTTCGATCATGTCGCGTATATGTCGGATTTTAAGTGCAGGATCCAGATAGAGGAGAATGGATTTTTATTAAAACAAAACAACGGGGGCGGGGGACAATTCCGGTATAATCACTTCCGGCTGCGACTGAAATCGAGATCGTGTTCTCTGTTTGCACAATGCGGAACAATGACTACTCAATGAAAAATTCCTGATTTATTTCGCACAGTTGGGTGGATAAATCATAAAATCATAAAATAAATTGCCACTACGCGAGTACTCCTATCGATTGAAATCTGATAAATTGGATTTTTGTCCGTGGGCTGCTTTACAATGGATGAAATTTGAATTCGTTTGAAATATTATCCGCGTATATTTATATTATATTATGTATACATATATTATATCTGTGTACTGTGTATATATATTTTGGAAATGCTACGACGTAACGGCTACGTTATGTAAAATGCGCACATGTGAGATATATGTATCCTATTTTTAAAGAGTTTTTATCAATAACGTGGTTAATACAAAAATTATATAAACTGGTCATATCTCTTTCATCGCGATAAAGAAATATTGGAGAAAAAAAATTAAACTTTCCACGAAAGAGAATATCATACATTTAAATTGCGTGTATGTGCGTTAGCCTGTATATTTAATTATCCTTCTTGTTGCCTTTTTTTTTTTAGATATTATATATGATTCGTTTGTCTCGTTTTGTGCCATTTACACATATAATGAATAAGATTGCAATCACGATAGTTTATCAGCGCACCTATTTAATAAATAAATTAATTTAAATAATGTACAGTAATGATCGAGGGCATTTGTGTTAATCAAGATAGTTAATGTAATATATAATTTTGTCTCGCAACTACTGAGCTGTATGTTACGTTAATTTTTGCAAATTTTAATATATTTTAAATATATGTAGACTATTTATTTTGTGAATACAGTAGCATGGATCAGAACCGGGATTATGTTATCCAGTGGAAAAAATTTACCCATGTGGTTACGTAGTTTCATGTTCGTAATTGTAGGCATAGTTGGCGCCTCAAGTGCATTTATATACATTTCTTCCAGCAAATATATGATCTATTTATTGCTATTTATTAAATATTTGAATGCGCTTTTAACGCGAGAAATATATTTAATATGGTGAGTGCTTTTCTTTATTAATGAAATACTAAAATAACAGATAAATTGTCTTGAACCGTACATTTATGCACAGAAATTAAATTGACATTTCTAGGTTATACAATATAATTCTGTGGTTATTCAATATAATTATTTATCTTTGATATATTAAATGATAGTAATTTATGACTCCTTCTGAAAAACATTAGTGTGATTGATTCCTTTGTATTTTAGGGCGAGGACGTGTTGCAAAATTGGAGCCCTTACGCTAGAGAGTACCATCCTCTGAAGGCGGGCAGTATCGATGGGACAGACACGCAGCCTCACGATAAGGCTATCAGCAGGGCGATGCTGATGCACTACGAGCCGCCGCACGATCTCGCATCTAAAGCGGAAAGGACTGTATTTGTAGCTAGGCTCGGTCCCAGAATCACTAATTATGATTTAAAAGAGGTGACGTTATCTTTATAAAACTATGCGTTTAATAGTTTTTTATTATATGCTTTTTATTCAACTTCAGATTATTATTTTTTAGTTCTTTGGTAAATATGGAGACGTCGTTTCGGCGAAGGTAATAGTGGACGTGGTGACTGGACTCTCTCAAGGGTATGGTTTTGTAGAAATGAAAAGTGAAGAGGACGCTAGAAGAGCGATAAGACGAACCACCGATGCCATGTTACACGGGCACAAAATATTTGTCGACTACGAATGCAGTCGTACCTTGAAGGGATGGAAACCTAGGAGACTAGGTGTGTAATCAGTAATTAGATGTATTGTCTTTGTAGACATATTTAAAGAGTTTCAACTGTCTGATATTTTTAGGAGGTGGTTTCGGTGGCAAGAAGGAGTCGGGACAACTGAGATTCGGAGGAAGAGATAGACCGTTTAAGCGACCGATTGTACCTAATGTTTTAAAACCGAAAAGATAAATAGCCCGTTCGACGTGATTTCCATTCATCGTTTCTCTGTTTTCATACCCTTTTATTTGTTTCCTACCCTTTTATTTGTTATTCTAATGTATTAATAAAATGACATTTAGAAAGTAGCTCTGTCATTCGAGAACTGTGTTTACATTTTTTTCGAGAATTTTTATCACATTGCACCTCGCTATTTTAACAGCAGAAGCTTGTGTTTGATGTGTTCATTACAAGAAAAAATCCATGCAATGTTTAATATGTCTCGCGCAACGACTTGGTCGAGCGCATCGTGTTTCATCTCGCGTCGTAAATTGTGCGGACAATTTCGCGCTAAATCTTCGAGAAGTGATCTCAGACCCACCGCAGGATCGTATTCGCGTTCGCCGGCAACTTTATACCGCATCATCGCGGTCTCCCACGAACGTCTCTCTCTCTCTCTCCATATAAGGAGGCCGCTCGCGATTCGGCACAGCTTAAAGCTTCCAGTACCGACGACAAAGCGGTAACGATGATAAGACCTTCCTTCCGCTAATTAGGCGACGCAAGATATCCCGTTCCCTTCAACAGAGTTTTTGACAGCCCATGTTCTTTTATTGCGGCTGCTATTTTGTCGCTCAGATTCTGCCCTGATTTTTTCGACGGTTGCCCCCGCAGTATATTTTTTCCTTCTCGGCGTGTATCGACAATCTAGGCGAAATGTTTCAACGCTCGTTAAAAATAACCGAAGTTATGACAAAACATTTTATCTCGATCTTTTTTGATGTAAATACAATTGTGATTATAATGAAGAGCGATTCAATTTATTTATATTTAGAAAAGCGCTGTACATTCTTGGATACATTATAAATACATCGGAAGACAATTGCAAGGAATATTTTTAGAAATAATTTCAAGAAATTCTTTCCAATTGATTGATGCAAAATTGCATATAAAGTATCTATTTTATTTTAAGATGTCTTTCAGAAGAAACGCTAAATTTAAATACGAAGCTTTCGTATTTAAATTGATCCAATTACATGAATTATATTAATTAAAAATAAAAGATTATCATAATTAAAGCAGGATATTAGGATTAATAAATTGCCCACAATTATGTATGCAATTACATGCATAGAAGAAGAATGAACGAAGATCTCTCTCTCTCTCTCTCTCTCTCTCTATTTTCCGGTGCACCGTCATGTTCCACAATTTAAAAAGCCAGAATTCTCAGTAATTGAGAAATCTTCACCGGGCATCGCGGACAAGCCGGTTCACCATTGTCAACGACCAGCGGGAGGTGGGGGCGTGAGATCGTAACAGGCCTACTTTTGGAGCAATCGCCCGTCGAATCCGTCCGGCGGAAGAGAGCGGAATCCGCAGGGAGAGTTGGACTCGCGCGGCGTGCGAGTCCGCCGGCGAAAGACACGAAAATAGTATCGACCAGGATCGTATCACTCCCGGTGAGCTGCGAACGCCGGATCACCGATCTATTAATAGAGAAAGAGAGAGAGAGAGAGAGAGAGACAGGGCAAAGTGCGATGGAAGAAACGAGAGGCTCGAAATCGGAGCGGGCACGAAGCCCGGAGCCCCGCTGATGTTCGGCCGCGACGACTTCGCGGACCTCAGAGCGGCTCAGGCTGTCGCGGACTCCACATTCCACCGGGACAAGCTCCTCCTGTGCGTGTGCGTGTCTCTCACTTTCTCTTTCTCATTCATCTGCGAAGTGTGCGGGACCTATTGTCTCTCTCTTTCTCTCTTTTTCTCTCTCTCTTTCTTCTCCCTCGCGATTTCACCCCGGCTGGACCAACCCCGTGACCAAACATCCACACGCATACACGTCCGAAGCGCGCTCGCGCACACACACACCCGCGCGCGTCCGCATTTGTCTACACGCATTGACACCACCCCCAGTGTAAGTTCAACTTTTTTCATTCTGTGGTCGATAGTCTCTCAGTTCTCTTTCTTTCTTCTTTTTTCTTCAGCTTCTCCTCCGAGATCTTTTACCAAGGGTGCGCACCCTCTCGGCTCTTCTCTCGTTAGCCCTCGTTCCTCACGTGTCCTTCCCGTGGTGTAAACTTGTGACCGTGAAAACGACGTGGTTCGAAGTAATTAACTCGAGAAATTTCCGACGGAGGTTCTTCTCCAGCAATGTTTATATTGCCGAAGAAGTCGGGATTGACCCGAAAACGACTTGGCGAACAAACGGATAATTCAGCGAAGTTCCGAGGACCGATCACGCGATTTATTTTCCGAGGATGAGCCTGCTAAAAGTATCTATTCTTTTCAGTAATCGAGATTTTCGGAAGAAAGAGTTAGCAATTTATTTTTGTCTAAAAGTTAAAAAATCAGTGATATTCCCTACCGATCGGCTCAGCCAGTGAAAATTTCGGGTATACCTAGCCACGTCCGCTCGAAGCGCGGACTCTATCTACTTGACTTGGCCAGCGGCGAGAATCGGCGCGTATCAGCGGAAAATTTTTGACCTTCGACGCGACGTGCGGGTGAACGATCACGTGAAAAGATTGATTGACGTAAGATCGTGTAATGCGTTTGTTGTCTTGCTCGGCGTAGATTTTTACGACGTAGATTAATGGCTCTCGTAAACTACATCCGCGTAAACTACTTTCCTCCGTGCGAACCCTTCCCGAATTCTTTCTCCTTATATCTTTGCTTCTTTTTACATTATTTTCTTTGCATTATAATAATTTTTTGCCATATAATTTATTTCGCATTATCGAAATTTCGAGTGAAAATTCCGAGAGCTGAATCATATAAAAATCACAGAACTTGTGTATCGGACGATAGTTTGAAATAAATTGATAAAAGACTGGGGTGTCACTTCGTGTCGGTCGTGGATTAACAGTTTCGTACTTTGACTTTGGCTTATTTGCGACAAGTATTAAAGTAAATTAATAAAGATGAGTTGCGATAAGAACGCATCGATCTCGGATCGTTACAGCAACGTTCCCTCCCGGATATCTCGTCGGACGTCCAAGATATTTCGCTTCCCGATCGCCGTCTAGTGTTACGAACGCCGCGGCTTCGACGTTCTCCTCCGTGGAGAACGGAGCGAAACGGAAGGCAGGGAAAGGAGAACGAGCGTGTTGTATCTCTAAAATTAGAGCGACGCGAGCAGAGAAGGGGTCGGGCTCCTTATAGAGCTTGTGCGCGACGCCGGAGCTTGCGGCCAGGGTTAGCAAACTGGCATTTTCTCTTTCTCGCCTCGAAGTATCGGATTACTTCGGGAACTTCGGTCGGTGCGTGCCGGTCCGGCCCATTCAGCTTCGGCCTTCCTCCGGGTACCCCTTTTCCACGCAAGGTTCGGCCGAGCATTTCTCTACATCCGCGTCCCTTGTGCCACCCCCTCCCTCTCTGCCCCTCTTCCCCGCTTGGTCCTTCCGACTTCTTTTCGCCGTAACCGGCGAAGTCTCCAATTTTCCATCCCTACTCGAGCCCCGCTCGTTTATCTCTCGAATCTGTCGCGCCGTTGGCAAGCGATCTAATCGAGATCGTTCACGCGGATTTGATGATCGTGACGTGCCCGTCGTGTTGAAGCTGGTACCGAGTTACACAGTTATATAGTTGAGTTACAAAAGCGGTGACAACTATGTTAAACGTCACGGATTTCGCTTCTCGACGAGATTTCACGCGGGGATGTCACGAGTGTTACGTTGCGCGGGATGTAACTTCAATTTTGCGCAATCCTTTCCCACCCCCTACGGAGGATCGCGCAGCGCGCGCCGCGACTTTCGTCGAACAGTGTGATCGAATTAGCGATACTTAAAACGTGATACTTAAAAATCTCTCGCCGTTGACCCCCCGCAGATCAGCCTGGTAATCGACGTCTCGTTTTTGTGTTGCAGCGCTTTAAACAGCCGCCAACATGTCTGACGACGAGGAACAATACTCGTAAGTAGCCCACCGATCGTCTTACTCCCGAGCCAGCATCGATCGTTTCGCGCAAGTTGTTCGCGTCCGTATACGATTCTCGGTCGTTTATTTTGAAATTGTTTGCAACTCCAATTTCGGGGCGCGCCTGCGGCGGAAAGCCACCCCGTGGCTTTCGTCCCTTCCATACAGCACAAAACTTGCAGTTACATTGTAGCGACACTGCTGCGAGATTGCAATCTTATTAAATCATATTATTTAATGCAATGCAATTGCAAATTTAAAGAAATTTAGTTTAAGATTAATATATAAATAATATGATTTAACAAGATTGTAATCTTACAACAATATTGCTGCAGTGTAACTGCAAGTTTTATGCTGTGTGGAGCTCTCTCTTAATCTCTTTCTCTTCGGTGAAGTGGATTTGCATGACTTTCAAAATAAACGACCTGCAAAACGCGCGATGTCGAAACTCGCTCTCCGAGATGAGTGCATCTGCGAAGTGCGAGAGATAAGCGCCGAGATACGCGCCAGTGATTTCCAGAAATCTCGAGAAATCGGATCTCTCGAGGGCCGAGGGCCGTGCTCCGATAGGCGAGAGATCTCCATGGCACGCTCGCCAAATCACGTTGATCACGTTTCGTAGCGAACCGAAAGTCCGAGCGAGGCTTAAATATCGCCCACGTAAGGTTGAGCAGCGCCCATGATCTGTGGCCTCGTCGTGTTCTAACGTTTCACACGTTTGGCCGTGTTCTAACTTTGCCGTCTCGGTGCCCGCCCCTGCGTGCGTCACGTCCCAATCGCAACCCACGCACGAACCCCTTAATAAGCGCTCAAAGCGAGCGCTCGGATACTTCAGGCAACCCCTAATTGTCATTTCGATGACATTTTCACATGCTTGCACAATTATTTCTTTCTTGTTTTTTTTTTTTACATGCTTTCTCTGTCCCGCATTGCCGCCTCACATTTTCACTGGAGCAACAATCCGAGAAAATAAAATTGTATGCATTCTCTCATTAAATTATGTAATTTAATTATCTGCTATTATGAAGCGTTTGAAGAAAATTCACTCTCGGACTGGAACAAAAAACGAAGTAAAAGTCGATAAATCCGTCGAGTCCAGTACGTCTAAAGTAAAAATAGAAACTTAAAATCAATCACATGCATTTATTGGCATAATCGGATCGTAAATTTATTGTCAAATTTGTTTTGAGCAAAATAGACTGACAAATTAATCGGTGTGAAAGAAAATAAGCGAGAGCTTGAACCCCTAAACAGACCCTCAGCCCTAACTCTCAAAAGCGACACCCCCTCGTGAATGTCCCCCTGCCCCCGTTTGTTTCACGTTTCAAACGCCCCGATCGCCCATGCCGTTTCCGCCCTGACTAAACTGGACTTTTTTCCGTTTTCTCTTTTGCAGCAGCGAGGAGGAAGTCGAGGAAGTGTAAGTGTTCACTTTCGTTAAATGTCTCCCAAATTATGCACACCCCGGTATCTTTCTAACATACGAATTGTCTCGTTTTCTCATTTCAGGAAGTAAGTTTCTGAGGCTTGTAACGAGTACTGTAGACTACTGCGAAGACGCGATTTCGCGGCGGAAAAGAAATCTCCGTTTCGACCTCTCGATTAAAGAAACCCGCGCGACAGTCGATAGTTCGCGAGGAGATAGAAGCTTCCAATCGAAGGTTCAAATTAGCTGGCAGATTCGATTAATTTTTTTCTCTCTTTTTTTTCTTTTATTAGAGGTATACATATTTGTAAGATATATGGCGTTTCACGTTCGCGCGCGGGATCCGGCGTTTTGCCGAAGGAAAGATTTATCGAGATCCATAAAGCGAGTCCGGAGTCGCTCTCTCTACCCCTTCTTCTCTTTTTGTTGGAAACGCCGTTATACCGTCGGACGGTGCTCATCTCCCGTAGAACTAGAACGTCGAGTTAGATTAAAGCTTAACGAACTGTGGAATCGATAGAGCGAGAAGAGCGTAGATGAAGAATAATCGCTTTCCGAAGTTCTCGTTTGCGCCGCGCAACAGCAATCGCCAGATCTCTCTGTCGATTGTGATTTATGAACTCCGCTCTTCTTCTAACTTTATTATTTTTTTTTTCTTTTGGTTTATTCACTCCCTGTATCTCTCTCTCTCTTTCTCTCTCTCTCTCTGTCTGTGTGTATCTCCACATACAACACACAAAACCAACCAACCAATCAACCAACCAACCAATCAACCAATCAATCAAACCAACCGTCACTCTTCAACGACCGATCGGCTAATCGACCCGCGCGGTACGATACAAAAAATGTCAAAATCGAAGGCAGCCGGAGAAGAAGACCGAGTAAGTTTTGCACACGACAAATATGAACGTCTCTCTATCTCTCTTCTTTTTTTTTTCTTGACGGCCAAATAAATGGTGTACGTTCACGCGCTGTCGTCAGTGTCGTTTCTTTTTTTTTTCTTCCCCGCTGTCTAATTGCTGTCTTGTCTTGTTGTCTCGGTGTAGTCTTTAATTGTTCGTCCGTTCTCTGTTTTATACTCTGTCTTTCTCTCTCTTTCTCTCTCTCTCTCTCTCTCTCTCTCTTTCTTTCTTTCTCTCTCTTTCTCTATTTTCGTCATCTTACACGCGTTGTGCCGCCGCAGTCATTTTACTTTTGCATAGAATTTTTTTTGTAGGATACACTTGCTGGCTCTCTCTATTTTTTCTCCTTTTCCCTTCATTTCTCTTTCTCCCCGTCTTTCTTTATTTTTCTTCTCTCGTCGAATTACCCTCGGAAGAAGAACGTCGCTTCAGCAAAACGCTGTTTATTCGAATTCGGTTTGCTTTACGCGCGAGACGCTTTACCAGTGTGACGTTCTTCTTCTTCGTGCAGCATTGTCTCAAAAAGAATTGACGCTGATGTATCCATCCCCCCCTGCGCCTCTCTCTGTTTCTACTTCAGTCTAATTGTAAAGTACAATACATTCTGCCGCCGGTTGTATACACTGTCTTCTCAACGTCTGTCTTGTGCCGCTGTTCTGCGTCGATGGAATTAAACAAAATAAAAAGGAATGACAATTCAAAAATGAGAAAACAAACAGCAATGCTATCTACGCTTTTCTACGTATGTACACGCCATATACACATATGCACACGTATCTCACGTATGAGAGACCACACACACGATGTACAATACGCAATTCGTCGAGACCTCTCACAGAAGCATTTCGACGAGATGCAGTTGCAAAAAGTATATATACACACGTCTCACCCGCCCGCATTTTACTTCTCCAGAGCCTATATATCTTTGTCCACGTCGTGTCTGTCAACTGTATCTGTCGCCTAATGTCAGCCTCTTGTTATCCGCATTATGGCAACTGGGCAACGAAACGTTTCGTTTTCGTTCTCTTTTTTTTTTTGCAAAAGCGCTACGAAATCCCCGTTGAAGAGAAAGTAACGACGAGCCGCTTAATTGTTGAAAGTAATTGCGATGCATACCGATTATTACTCGCTCGCAATAAGCGTCGGAACGACCATGTCTCTGCAACGTAGAAAAAAAAAAAGAAAACCGTGCAAATCAATCGTCCGCGCGATCGAGCGGTCGGTTTTACTTTGCACGGAATAAAAAAAAAAAAAAAAGACAGGAACGCGCAAGCTGGAGACGAGCGCGATTTACCGATTTTTTATATAATTTACGTGCAGCTTTGTGCAGTCCTACGTAAGCAACGAACACCGAATCATACGACCTTATTAATAAATCTGTACTTTCTTTTTTTTATAGGGGTAGGGCGTCCCAAAAGTAAGTTGAATATACCGAGGTGTTTACACGTCAATAATATATCTTCCTTGTTCTCTTCGACCGCTCTCTCACATCCCCCCCCTCCCCTGTCACGGCCCGGGATCGGTTTTTCCGACGTCGATTAAATTCGTGCCTCTTAAGAATTTAATCTTTCAGCGAAGAGCGCGGTAGTACCTTTTTTCTGCCCTTAATTTTCTAAAAGCTGCACAAGGGCAAATTGTTTTTCTTCTGGCACCCGAAGTTCGCGATAAATCGGGCGAGAGATCGGTAAGGATATTTATAAGTTTCGTCTCAAGGAGGCACGTGTAAGCGTAACTTTTGCTGGCGGATTTGATAGAAATCTGATGAATTCTCGGCTGTCTTTCTCTAAAAAGCAGAAACAAAATAAATTAAACTGAAGCTGACTCTGACGTCGGGAGACCGACCGGCCGGACCCTCAGATTTTTCGTCACGCGGCAGGAATGAGATCGCAGAAGACCGGCCTCGCGTTTGCGGCCGCGCGCACGCTGCGGATCTGCCAATTTCTATCTATATCGCCGGGAAGAGGGTCTTGTTTACAGATACGGGACGGATAACGCGATCGTTGGCCTGTGTGTAGCGCGACGGCGAATAATAATAGGATATATTTGCCGAAGGGGCGGCGTGTGCCGCCGCGGCGGCACACACGTCGCGGGCGTTCGTGAATATTCCATCGCGATTGCATAACACTAACGCGCGACGATACTTGAGCCGTTTGGAAACCCACCAGGCGTCTCATAAATATATGCACAATAACGTAACACAGTTTATTCTGAGACCGACGTCTGCTCAAAATGTACCACGCCCCGGCGCCGACGTGATCTTATTAGCGACCGGCCGTTCGGTACATAATGCACAGCATCCGCAGCGCTGCATATTTATGCTTAATCTTCGCGAATTCGCGAATTTTTCCGTGCACCCCGTTCGAATAAAATTGTATAACAAAGTTCCTCCGGGGACGTATCTGTAGCTTTAATAACATTTATTATCGCAACTCAAATTGCATAGATTAATAATTTAATTAATTGTAATTTGCTTTTCATTTTTTTAAAATTTCTCTCGCGAATTTTGAAGACCTAAACGCAATTTTGCGAGAAGATTCCCTGGTAGCACATGGTGATTTATATGCGTTCCACACACATTTTCTAAACGTATTTAAAATATTAGAAACGTTTAGGATACGTATAAAAAACCAGCACGTGTTACTAGAGTTGCGATTGTATTTTACATTGCGCGTTCTACGTTTTCGATGAAAAGTTAGATTGCAGTTTAGTTAGAGTATAGTTAGATACAATGCTTTGGATTTCAGTCCTGTCGGTGACGTCTAATCGTACGATGTCAATGTCGAGGCCCCCCCCCTTCCCCTCTCTCCCCATATGTTCCCGTCGTACTCTATATCTCTTTCGCACCCCCGCGTGTTTTACGTTTTTGTCTCTCTGATTAATAACGAATTAACGAGTTGTACATAATCACGTCTTGTTTCGAGTTTACGTCAAAGTGCGATGTGTCACGTCCTTGTATCTCAAGGCTCGTTATTTTGTCTCCCCCCACCCCCCTCACATTAATTTATATTGACTTTGCGCCATAATTGATCGATTCGCAAGCAATAATTGCAATTACCCACGCCCGCAGATCCCATGAGCGCGGTTCTCTACATCCCCGGCGACGTCTCTCTCACGATGTAAATTATAATAAAGAAAAGAAATATTTTAAACATTTTAATGGAAAAGAAAAAAGAAACGTGGCTTCGAGAAACCCGGGGGGAAGGAAAGCCGAAATCCGATAAAGATTGCGGCGCTCTCCCCTTCTCGTCGAATGATTTATCTTTCGGGACACAAGTCCCACGTGTCCGCCGTGAATTCCCACGGATTGATCTCCGGCTCCCCAAAAAAGCCGAGCGAAATTATGTTAAATACGTTTGCAAACAATTTTGAGCTTACCACGCTGAAAATTGTCAGACTCCAAAAGCGTATCTCCGATGCGCTGTCGCCCCCGCCCCTCCCCATCCCCTCGTTTCCGATAATCTGTCCCTCTTACTCTGGTCACTTACGAATCCGCGATCCTGAGTAATTCTGTTCCAAGACAGTCATGGGACTTCCCCGCTACTCTCATTAATGCCTTCACCCGCGATTCGCTGCGGTGCGCATCTTGGTTTCTTCTTTCTATGCGCTTGCACATTATCGCCTCTTTTTTTTTTCTTTCTCCTTTCTCTCGTTTTATCTTCTTACTCTCACATGTCGTCCCTTTCTCTCTCTCTCTCTCTCTCTGTGCCTCCTCCTCTCTCTGTCCCGGCTCTATTTCTCTCTGACTTTCTGTTTATCCGACCGTGCATCTATCTGTCTGTCTGTTCCGCCCAATGTGTTGTCTGTGTGTGTATACGTGCGACGAGCGGCATTGAATAATATGCACTACGGGAGAGAATGGATGGGGTTGTAATAAAGTAATGGAGATATGGACGTGAGAATCGCGTATGGAGTTCTGGGGGATCTTGCGAGATCTTCCAGAGAGCGGGCTCAACCGTCGTGATTTAAAGAGAGTTACTTTTCTTTTCACTCCGGCCTCCTTCAGGGAATCTGGCGAGAATATCGAGTTTATGAAGGTGAGTGCTGGCTGCTCGTAAATAACGTTGTGCCGGCGCCCAAACTCCCCCGTGCATCTTCGTAGCGAAAAGATTTTCTGCGGAAAAGATATATATTGTTTTATCTATCAGTCGCATCGGGGATCACATTGGGCTCTAGCACGAACGTTAAAGGAGGCACAGTCGAATGCGTTACGATTAATCCGTCGTTAAAAAAAATTCAGAGGCAAGAACAGAAAAGAAGCGACCTCGACGAACAGCTCAAAGAATACATAGCGGAATGGCGAAAGCAGAGAGCCAAGGAGGAGGAGGAGCTGAAGAGACTAAAGGTATGATCTGTACTCAATTTCTTCATTAATATTTTGTACTTAATGCTGGGAAATGTACTGTATTAGGAGAAGCAAGCCAAGCGCAAGGTCACCCGCGCGGACGAGGAAAAGAGATTGGCTCAGAAGAAGAAGGAAGAGGAGGAACGTCGCCAACGTGAAATTGGTAATTACACTTATATCCGTCGCTGTTTCTCCAAATAAAATTTAGAAACTTAATATAGTTTTTTTTTAATTTTTTCAGAGGAGAAGAAACAACGTGACATTGAAGAGAAGAGAAGGTAGGTGTTTATACAATTAATATACCATTAATTAACATATCACTAATACAAAATGTCTCTCATAACGTATGCAAGAATCCTAAAAAACAGAAATATCATTTTGATTAAATTTTGTATACATATATGAATGTCGGTTCTTTCCTAAAATTAATTTGTTAATCGGTTAAAATTTTTTGTTTTGCAATAAGAAATAAATTGATAGTGAAAATAAAAGAAAATTCTTTGATATAAAATATCGATAAACGAAGAAAGATCAATCAGTTGTTAATGTGTAAAAAGGAGGGATTAAATAATAATCGCAAGAATGTCAAATTTTTTACATTACTGACAAACGCGAAACACGTTGTGACATTTTTTGTGATTAGCGAAAGTAATTCTTGTTATCTCTGAACCGTTATTTGAGACGTAAATCTTTCATACACATCACTCCAATCTGCCTTTTTCTGTCTATCGAATGAATTTTTTTAAGATAGATAGAAAGAATTGTCTATTATATAAATGTATTCAGAACATGTTTCTAAAAATGTGTTTTTATGTCATTCTATCTTTATTATTCAGTAAACATAAAACAAGGGTAGAAAGACATAAAAACACGCAAACATTTTCAGAAACGTGTTCTGAATATGGGCCGTAATTTATATTTTTTGTAATTTATATTTTGTTTTTTCGGATGTTCAATCGATATTAAACTTGTAAATTTATTAATCATATTGCTTACTGGTAGTTCAATAACTTGAATCTAGAGTAGGAAAGAGTAAAATCTACAGTTTTATATATTTTATTAAAACATGTTTCCATCAAATTAAATTTGCTTGCTGTATTTTAGGCGCTTGGAGGAATCGGAAAAGAAGCGCCAGGCTATGATGCAAGCTCTGAAAGACCAGAGCAAAGCAAAGGGTCCAAACTTTACCATCACCAAGAAGGATCTTTCGGTGAGTACTTTCTTTATCGTCAGCAGCATTCACGCATTCTCTAATCGGGATATTTCTTCTGTGAATAGGGTAATCTTTCATCGGCGCAACTTGAGCGTAACAAGACGAAAGAGCAGCTCGAAGAGGAGAAAAAGATCTCCCTTAGTATTCGCATCAAGCCCTTGGAAATCGAAGGTCTGGCCATTGACAAGCTCCGTACTAAGGCTACCGAATTGTGGGAAGCCATAGTCAAACTTGAAACCGAAAAATACGATCTGGAGGAGCGACAAAAGCGTCAGGATTACGATGTGAGCCTTTACGATTTATACGATTCTATAAATATTAGAGAATTATTTGAACAGCGCCCATTTATCGCATTCCTAATAAAATTTAAATCGTTACTATTTTCAAATTAAATTAAATCAAGTTAAAAAATTACTTGTCTGTCATGCAAGATTTCACGTAGTTTTTAATCGTATAATAAAAATGCTGGCTTTAATGAGCGACAGATTACGTAACAATAAATTTATTTATACGCACGTGTAATAATTTTACACTGTTTATAATAAAAAGAAAGAAAATGAAGTACACATTCACCGTTTCCGCCCGGGGAAATAAAACGCTTGCATACGAGTTTAATTATAGTCCATGTTGTTTTCTGACCGCATTGATAAATCGATATTGCCCTTTTATCGCAGCTTAAAGAGCTGAAGGAACGTCAGAAGCAACAACTGAGGCACAAAGCCTTGAAGAAAGGTCTCGATCCCGAAGCTCTAACCGGCAAATATCCCGTACGTATAATCGCGTATCCTATCACGCAGAAGAAGGAGAAGACGGGGACGAAACTTTATTAATCGAATATACCCTTCCACAGCCGAAAATCCAAGTGGCCTCGAAGTACGAGCGTCGCGTTGATACCAGGTCCTACGACGACAAGAAGAAGCTTTTCGAAGGCGTAAGTATGCTTTCTAACTTATTCAGCACACATTAGAATTCGTTCCCCACTCTCAGAATACAAGGACAAGTTCAGAATTCTCCCATTTCGCGACACGATCACGAATGAATTTTTTAGACACTCCATTACCAGATATGAAGACACTACATGCACACGTAAATGTAAAAGTGGGGATTCGTCCCCGTTACATAACGCACAAGTAAAAGTTATCGAACACGGTACAAATGAATTTAATGTATGTACATATACGTACGAAGGTAGCGATTAGTGAGCATATTGTCGATTGAATCGCAGGGCTATGACACGCTCTTAGCGGAGAACAGCGAGAAAACGTGGAAACAGAAAACAGAACAATTTATGAAGCGCACCAAAAGTGAGTCCAGCCGTGATCTCTCTCTCTCTCTCTCTCTCTCTCTCTCTCTCTGTCACTGTACCACCCCCGACCCCTTTTGCTTTGCCTTGCTGATTGTATCTCCGAGATCTCACGGACGACCGTGTTTCTAATTTATGTACTTGTTCCTTGTTCTCGTTGACTAAACGGTCGAGATTGGCTGCCAGGCCACGTTATTGCTGTGTTATTCGTGTTGCCTCGATGGTGTATACGTAAAAGCACGATGTACCGATGGATTTGTGTGTTTCACACAACGATGGCGATTTCTGTTTTTTTTTTCTTTTCATTTACGTACGCACTGCCACCAGGAGAGATGCGACAGCAGTCACCAATCACGCGAAAATAATCTCGCTCTTAATAACTCTCTGTCGGCGTCTGCAAATCCGTTCGCGTCACTTTATGACTTTTGAGAAATCACGAGTTCCTCGATACTTTTCTCCCACGACAGTTAAGGGGTGGGTGTTTGATTTACCCTCATTTTCCTGAAATCCACGCGAAATCCGAGAATTCACTCTTCGAACGTCAGAGGCGAATGTCGAAGATCGTAAGACTCGGACTGGAAGACGATACCGGTCGTGAAAATAGATGACCTTTGTGACATTAATTCTGTCTCGATCGTCCAACTGTCAGTCCTATTGTTCGCCACGGGGAGATTCGTACGACCCAGGGAAAGCAAGAAGTACGGAAAAGACAGGATTTCCCCAGGCGAAAGGTCCCGATGTGTGAGAATAACCCCTAGCATGCCATTCTGTCCGTTGATTTCAGGGTCTGAACGAAGCGCAGAAGGAGTTCGTCGAGAAGCAGTGGGCCGAACAGAAGCAACAGTTCATGGGTCGTCAGAAGAGTACGTATGAATTCCGCTTCGAGCCGGCACCGGGACCGAGAGCTTTAAAAGAGCTTGCCGTGCTCCTCGAGACGTCAAAGTTCACATACTCATGGGGAAAAATTTCATCTTTCTTTAATAATTATAATGACAATCGATTTGATATTATTACGGTTATCCGAAGATTAATACCGAAAATTAATAAATTTCCGAAGCGGTGAGACATTTCTGCTTTAATTAAGATCTCGAAGATTTCGTTACGAGCACTTGTTTTGTTCCTCTGCACTTGTTTTTGTCATTACTTAGCCTCGTGGTATTCTAATCCGGTAAATTTAGCAATTATACCGCACTGCGCGTTCTTCTCCCCCGATGTGCACAATTAATCTGTCGCTTTCCGTGGATAACAGCGAAGTTACCTAAGTGGTTCGGCGAGCGACCGGGCAAGAAGTCTGGCGATCCCGAGTCACCGGAGGGCGAGGAAGACGTGAAGGCCGCCGTCGACGACGACCTCGAGGAGCCGCAGTTCGACGAGGAGGAGGAGGAGGAGGTGAAGGAAGAAGAGGTCGAGGAGGAAGAGGAGGAGGAGGAGGAGGAAGAGGAGGAGGAGGAAGAGGAGGAGGAAGAGGAGGAGGAGGAAGAGGAAGAATAAACCTTCCGATCACTTCGGCGCGTGCACAGATGTTAAGAAAAAGCGTATCTGAAAAATTTCAAAAAATGATCATGTTGCAGAGTCTCGTTAACACTTTTCGAACAAAAGATCGAGCGCAGTCAGTGGCCAGATCGATAAAAAAAAAAATGTAGTAGTGCCTACAACGGCGACGGTTCTCCACCCACTTTCCGGAAAAAAGCCGTCGGGCCATCTCTTCGTAATTCGAACGTCGAACGAGACGGCCGACGGATGCTGCTTCTGTAGTAAATCGCTCTACTACCGCTTCTGTCACTTGTACACGGCCGCTGCTGCTACTCTACTATTATCTATTATTAAACTACTACTACTCCTATTGTTACTATTGCTACTACTACTTCTCTACTATTATTACTATTATTATTATACTGTACAAATGCAGGCACACAAGTTATTAAAATAAAACGATTTATCATATAAAACCCCGTTTGTTCTTTAGAAATAGCTTTATAGTCTCTAAAGCTCGCATGTCTGTGCTATCTTCTACAATACGTTATCTTGCGGTCATTATGCGGTATCCTTAGAAGAAGATTAAATACTAAAATAAAGGCATTTACTCATTGTCAGAAAGAAACATATCATTATTTTCAAAGTCAAGATACTTTTCTATGCATCGGTCTATCTTTACCTCTGATAAAGTTCCACCTTGAAGAGAAACATTTTATACGCGTTACGCCATACGTGCTTCGCGATAGGTCTTATCGTAGAACTGACGGGTTGCCCTTGGCTATACGGAAGCGCCGCCTTGCTTGCGGTTTTGCTTATCGAGACAAGATACAGGAGCGTTTTGCCGACCACGTAATGGATACGTTGACGATACCAAGCGTGCACTCGAGCTGAGAGTTGTTTCAACGATAGGAAGCCTTGAGAGCGAGTATCTCATTGCAGACTGACTCAGTTATTTCGCCGAGAAACAGCGCGATGTTGATAATAGCGGTTACATAAAACATCGATGCTTCTGTCATCATCTAACGTAATGTAAGGTAACGTAATGTAAGGTTCGATAAACCTGTCGCAAGTTATATATCGCCGATGACGAATCTTCTCGCATGTCTCGAAACGCGAATCGCACGCGGGCGAACGTTAAATTGTTCTGATAGCAAGAGAGAAATTTGGCAATAATTTGGAAAATTTGGATTTCGAATTATAAATTTTCAATTTTCGAAAGCGATCAATATCTAAAATCGCAAGTTTAATTTAGATTTGATGCGTTGCTTCGCATCTTTGGGAAAACGCACGGTTCAGGGAGCAGCTTGTCTCGTCCGAGCCGAAAGATTCACGTAAGTGCGGAAAATAGTCCCTCGGAAATAGCAGCGACGCGCCAGAGCGCAATGCCAGAAAAGAAAAAGACCCGCAATCGGAAATAGATTCTCGGACCCGTCAACAGCCTCAGAAGCTACACGGACGTTGCGACGATGATCCGTCGCAATTAGAGTCAAACCAATAAACAGAAAGGTGACATGTGACATTTCGGGCAAATTGAGTTAATAATGAAGCTTTGCTTAATATAAATAGACGCATCTTTCTTTCAATTTAAAAAAAAAATGAAAATTCACTTTAAGGGATCTTCCCTTTGAAGCAAAAAGCAAAACTTACTGAAAAATTCATATTGTTTGTAATAAAACAATTTTTTTCTAGTTTTCTCAAAATATATTTTGTCACATGTACTCTTTCTGCTGTGCCGGTTTAATTGCAGGTTTAATTGCGATTCCGCGAATGAAAACAATGGCACGAGGCGAATGACGCGATTAGCGATAGAGTCGATTCGCTCATCCTGCCCGATGATTAAGGGGTAAAACCACTCTAGAGGCAGAAAAAAAAACCTAAATTTGACAATTTATTTTGGGAGTATGACAAACGGAATAGAATTTCTTTTCATAGGGTTTATTTAACACATATTGAAGTACGAAAAAAATTTTTTTAATTTTCATTTTCACACAAAATGGCGGCGACAGAGCCCATTGTCGAAAACAGCTTTTTTAAAAACACCGCCACGGGAGGACGGATTTTTCGGCATGTATGAATCCTGGAACAAAAAACCAAAAAAATTTATAATCTATATACAATTGGCTTTGGAAGTACGTAGGGTTTTTTTTTTAATCAATTTTTGTGGAAATGGTGCACTTTTTAAGAAATATATCGATTTTTTGCCCTAAAAATGAGCGTTACATTGTTTATAAAAAAAAAAGTTTACATTCAATCAAAAAACGGCTACGTACTACCAAAGAGAATATTGTTGTGAAGCTACTGTTAAAATTTCAAATGGATCCATGCAATAGTCTCCGAGAAATCCGTCCTCCCAGTTTGAAAAAAGTGGTTTCGAGAAAAACGCGTTTAAAGTTTTATGAAC